>JAVKPL010002866.1:0-186724 GCA_032173675.1 Gastrolobium villosum
TGGGAAAAACAAACGTCATGTTACATGAAATTTTTGTTTTCTCGTATTCTCATATCATTTTCCTATCTTTATTTTTTTTCCCTAATATTTGGTGGGTCCTACAAAAATATGTCTCTGTGACATGATGTATCAACTTTCATGTTACATGACATTAACAAAATCCTATATATATATATATAAAGGGTTTATCATCTATCATTTAATATGACCAGAAAAACTTTCCTACACTCACAACATTTTGTGGGGCTCGCAGCAACAAAAAAAAAAACTCTGGCACGCAAAACGAATCTCTATAACATTACACAATCACTTTTCCTACAACATAACTCTTATAAAACTCATATATATATATATATATATATATATATATATATATATATATATATATATATAATCGCCGTAAAAGTTCATTAAATTATAACTTGTAAATAACTTCTTTTTTTATGTTAAAAAAAAAAAAAATTGTAAATTACTGTATCAGCTCTAAAGCCGAAGAACGCCTTCTTCTGCTATTAGCATATCGTCTTTCTAAATTCATGCTACTTCATGTAAGGGAACTAGGGAAGCCCATTTTGGCGCACAATCGGGGGAAATCCCACAAAGACAAACAAAATGTGTCAGGTGAAAGTTATAGCTTAGAAGATGGATAAAATTTAATTATAGCATGTATATTCTGGCTAACATGTAAAGAGGTGGTAAAATAGGTTAACCTGTCCCCATCTGTTTTCAATTTATCAAAGATGGGGCGGGCAGTGCGGGTTGACTGTTTGATGGTGGTTAAAAATATTAGAGGTGGTAATTTAGGTTGACCCGCCCCGCCCCATCACCAACCCGCCAAAAATGGGGCGGGGCGGGTTGACTCGCCAAAAAATATGGGTTGGAAAAACGAACCCACTCTGTTTTATGGTGGGTTGGCGGGTTGGCGGGTCAACCCACCAACCCGCCAATTAAAAAAAATTAATTAAAATTTAAAAAATAAATTATATTTTATGAATTTTTCTAATCTTATTTTATTTTATTTCACACTTCTCTATATTTTTTTAGACTCAATCTTAAATGTATACTAATATTTGTCAAACATTATTTAGGAACTTATATATAGATAACATTTGTCATGAATAAAATTATTATTCTTTAATTTTTCTAAGAAGTACTAAGATAAAAAAAAAAATTGGATATCACAAAAAATTAAGGAATAATGAAATACTAACTAATTGTAAAAAAAAAATAAAAAAAATAAAAAATTATAACCCGGCGGGTCAACCCGCCCCACGGCGGGTTGAACCCATTTCAACCCACTTCTAGGCGGGGCGGGTTGAGGTGGGTTGGTGGGTTGAAAATCTCAACCCAACCCGCCCCGTTTTGGCGAGTTGAGGGGTTGACCCGCCGGGCTCAACCCATATTGTCACCTCTAAAAAATATCAACACTCCCCATTTTGAAATAGGTTGTCCACTCACATAAAAAATAATTAAAAAATAATAATAAATTATATTTTATTAATTTTATAATATTATTTATTTTCTCACACCCTTGATTTTTTTTTCCCAATCTCAAGTCCAAATATAAGCTAATATTCAATCAAACATTCTTGTATAATTTATTTTTGCCTTCATATAAGGATAGTCTCTGTTATAAATAAAGTTTTTTTCTTTATTTTTCTTGGGAAGTACTAAGATAAAAATAAATTATCTCAAAAATTTAGTGACAAATAAAAACTACTTAATAAAAAAAAAAACTAACCAGTGAGCCAACCTCCTCCAATCCGCCGCCAAACTATTTTGACCCACAATTAAGCGAGATGAGTTGAGACAAGTTGGTGGGTTGAAATATATAAATCAACCCGTTCCATTTTGGCGGATTGGTGGGTCGACCAGTCGGATTGAACTCGTATTGTCACCTCTAAACATGCATATCGCTATATTTCTTTTTAGTTTCCCGAGAGTGGCAAACTTAGGGTATGTTTGATTGTGTTTTATTTATTTTCAAAACTCTTTTGTAAAATAGTTAATGGAAAAAGTATTTTATGTATTTTTATTTATTTTAAAAGCTAAAAGTCAAAACACAAAATAAAAAAGACTGATTTTCTAAATTTGATTTTAAAAATAAAAAAATAGTTATTATTTAAAAAAATTACAAAATAAATTTTATCAAACAAGTTTTTTTATTCTAAAAACCAAAAATTTATTTTTCGAAACAGAATTACGAGATACTCTTAACTTTTGTTACTTTTTATTTATGGAGTAGAAGATCTTGGGTCAACAAAAGCACTATATTTATTTATAGATTTTATTAATCTCCTTTTACGTAAGATAATTATCTTATGTTATAGAGAGAAAATAGGTGGGTCTCACCATTATAAAAAAAAAGGTGAGTGCGGAAATCGAAGTGAGAGAAAATGAGAGAAATTATCTCATGTGAAAGGAGAATAATATTTCCCTTATTTTTAAGAATATTATTTTTTATTTTGTTTGAAATAAATTGTCTCATCCAACACATAAAACATATGTGATTTTTTTTTTCTCTTTCCTCTACTGAGTCCCACCTATTTATTTTATGAGAAACAATAGTGCCTTTATTTATGGGTTTTACAATTCTCATGTAACATGAGAATTGAAATCTCATATGTTGTAGAGATAAAAAGAATGTGAGACCCATATGTTAGAAAAAATCATGTGTAGGATTCACATCAGCACGGAAATCGAAGGGTGTGTAGGAAGATTTCAATTCTTATGTTAAATAAAAATTATAAAACCCTTTATTTATACCGCTAAACTATGATATTATTTCCACATTAATTTCTTGCTGTCTGTGCTTTTCTTAGAAACTTCCAGTCATATATACTCACCCCTCCTTACACCACATCTGAACGAGGAGATTTCCAGTTATCTTCCGTTGCAGTTAAATAAGGAAGCGTAGATGCAATCCAAATCAAGAAAATAATAAATAAAACAATGAAATGATCGGTAAAATAAACGAAAAGAGTGGCTGCAGCTGCTGGTGACGGTGGTGTCATTGTTATAAAACTATACTGACTGACTGACTGACTCAAGCGTAAGCCGAGCCGATTGAGAAGCCGAAGTTCGCGCTACCCGCAACCCGATAATAGCACGCGCGGTTGCACGTGCATAGGCAGTGCGAACACGTAAGACTCTCACGGGACGAAAGAGAGAAAAATAAAATAAATTATGACAAATTGACAATTATAAAATAATAAATAAATAAAGAAATAAAGTAGCGCACTGTAATAAAATAAGCGACAAGGACAAGGGGTCGCGTATATAACTACCCCCATTCCCAAACGCACCTTTCAGTGCTGTTGTTTTAACTCTCACCAACTCTTCTCAAAGCAGAGAATCAGAGAAAGAGAGAGAGAGTGAGAGAGAGGGTACAGTAAGAACGCGCATCCTTCAGTTCAGCCATTTATTCCTCTCAGCAGCAAAGCGTGACACACTCTTTACTTTCTTCTTTTTTTTCTCTCTCTCTTGCATTACACTCCTGCAACTGCAACACAATCAAAATCTCTTTGTTTGTCAGAATTAAAGCGAAAAATTTATTATATAGAGAGTGGGACTGAGAGAGGGTGAGAGTCAATGGAGCTCAGTAAACTGACCCTTGAGATCTTCTCCAAACTGGAGCAGAAATGGCTCTCTCACTGCAAAGTCACAAACAAAACCCGCATTCTCAGTATTGACGGCGGAGGAACCACCGCCATTGTTGCCGGCGCTGCTCTCATCCACCTCGAGGATCAGATCCGTCTCCAGACGTCCGATCCCCACGCTCAGATTGCTGATTTCTTCGACATAGTCGCCGGTACCGGCATTGGCGCCCTCCTTGCCGCCATGATCACCGCCGCAGATGCCTTCGGCAGGCCTCTCTACACTGCCAGAGACGCCGTCCGTCTCGTTACGGAGAGGAACTCCGAACTTTACAAGCTCAAATCCGCCGGAATATTCCGCCGGCGCCGGAGATTCTCTTCCAGGAGCATGGATAACGTGCTGAAGCAAGTGTTCCAGAGAAAGGACAACGGACGGTTGTTGACCTTGAAAGACACGTGTAAACCTCTTCTTATCCCTTGCTTTGACCTCAAGAGTTCGGCACCATTCGTGTTTTCTCGAGCCGATGCGTCCGAATCTCCGAGCTTCAACTTCGAGCTCTGGAAGGTATGCCGCGCCACCTCGGCGACACCGAGCCATTTCGAGCCCTTCCACTTCACTTCCGTCGACGGAAAGACAACCTGCTCCGCCGTTGACGGCGGCCTGGTAATGAACAACCCTACGGCAGCGGCGGTCACGCACGTTCTGCACAACAAGCGCGATTTCCCGTCTGTGAACGGCGTGGAGGATCTCTTTGTCCTTTCATTGGGAAACGGATCTTCGAACGCGAAGGCATGCGAGGACCGCGGTTGCTCTACGTCGTCGGTGGTTGACATTGTGCTCGACGGTGTTTCCGAGACGATTGACCAGATGTTGGGGAACGCCTTCTGCTGGAACCGTACGGACTACGTCAGAATCCAGGTACGTGGATGGTTCTACTTTTTCCTTCGGTTATATATATCTGATCTCTGCGTTGTGGTCAGAAATCAGAATCCAGATACTGTTTGGTTTACTAGAAAATGAAAAAGGAAAATGGAACGAATGAATTGACGGCGTGTCTTGTGTTGCAGGCGTTTGGTTTGGGAAATGAAGCAATGAGGAAGGATATAGTGAAGGAAGAGGAGGAGGTGCTGAAAGAGAGGGGACTGGAGTCGTTACCGTTTGGCGGGAAGCGGTTACTGACGGAGACTAACGGAAACAGAATCGATAACTTCGTGCAACTTCTTGTTGCTACCGGAAAACCCAGCCCGCCGTCTAGTCCCTGCAAAGATTCCGCCGTCACTCCTCTTTCTAACGGCCGCTAGCTTCTTCTTTTTTTAATTTTTTTTTTTTTTTTTTTTTTTAGATTTTAACGCTGTAAACTGCAAGCAAAGTGGTTTTACCTAGGTATGCCACTTGTCAGAGTTAATAGCATTTAATAAATTACCTGGTAGAGTTACTTGTTACTTTCTTTTCCAGTTTATCTCGCTTGATTGAGATTATGATTTCTTGGAGTGAAGGAAGGATTAGACTCATTAGAGGCAATAATGATGGACTTAGTTTAACTGAACAGAGACACAACGATTGGACTTTCTATATATCGTTTTCATTTTTAATCATCTTTGCCTTGAAATGGTAATGGTTAAATCCCTAAAATTTTACCCAAAAAAAAAAATATATCCCTATAATGGCTGCGTGATTTGTGGAACCGGAGACCAGCCTATTTTCACTCTCAAAATTAGAAAGCTTATAAAAGGGTACTCGTTGGAGGCCATATTTGTAAATTTAATAAAAAAATTTACTTATGTTAATCGAAATTCACGATGCGAGCTTCTTCTTAATTTAGATTTTTTGGTTAAAAATAAAAAACCCAGAAAGGCTGAATTGTATTTTGGGTCTGGGTCACGTCCCATAAATTAATTTCTTTTCAGAATTGAATATATGGCACATTCTTCACTCATGACATGTTACATGTAAATTTAGTAGAACATTAAAATATCGTACGGTAAACAAATGATTTTGTTTTATATCTTGTCGTTCCTTTCTCTTGAGCTGAGTGCCACCATTTGGACTGGGGAGTTGTGGTGTGTAGACGATCGGGACCAACGATGGCCCTCAGTAGCAGTCAGTACTCACTTTGCATGTTGACGCATGCCATGGCGGAAGGGAAAAATATATAATGACGCGGAAGAGATCATTTCACTCCAGAGTCATTCTTAAGAATCTTCCTCCATATTTCAATCATTGATTTTCGTTCGTCTAATAATTATCATTTATTTAAAATTAATTAATTAATTGTTATAACTCATTAAACTATAATTGTAGATGGACGAAATTAACAGTTGAGACGTGGAATAAGACTTCTAAATCTTAATTTGGAATCAAAAAATGTCAATGACATTTTGGGTTTGTTATATCATGCTTAATTCATCTCTTAATATATTAAATTGTTGTATATATATATATATATATATATATATATATATATATATATATATATATATATATATATATATATATATATATATATATATATGGGAAAAATATCTCTCAAATTGCTTGAGATAAGTTTATCTCCGGCTACCCCAAAATTACGTCGTTTTAATTATTTATTTCCTTATATTTATTGATTCACCTTTGAATGATTGTGATTCCTTTTATCTCTCTTCCTTTATCACCATTGATCCATCTTTGTACGGTTATGATTTAGTAGCCAGAGATAAAGTTATATCCGGCAGCTTGAGAAATGACAAACTCTCTCTCTCTCTATATATATTTATGATGTAATTGGCAATAAGATATAAGGTTGGGATGAAATTAACAACATTTTATAAGTTCAAAGTTAATTTAAATTTTCTGTCACCAAAATATAAGGGGGTTGGTGTAAATAATACATGCTTGATTCTACTTAAAATCAAATCTTACAAAATTTAGAAAATAGTTGACGAAACAACGCAATTTTTTTATTTTTTATTTTAAGAAAAAGAGTCTACATCATGATTTCTCTTACAAAATTGACATGAAAGAAACTAGCTATTGTTGGCATTAATTTATCATTTTCAGGGTTCCGTTTATTATAGTATGGTCGTGGTAATTATATTGGAGCTGATTTGGTAGTTGAGTTTGGTGATTGCAGTGCAGTACTTCTCTCCCACTGTCGGCATCACACAGCAACCCACTGGTGGCTTTATGCGATGGCATTAAATAGCCTGTAATATCTGCTGCCTTTTATGTCCCTGTCTTCGTTGGTTTTCCTCGTGGCATCTTTCTATATTTTTCTAAGCTTTTGTTAATTGCAGGAGAACCATTTACCGTGGCACAACATATATATATACACACACACATATTCCTGAACCTCACTATATCATGAACTGAACCGATAATATATGCCTCCTGACCCTGGTTTTTTAGCCAACCTGTTTGATGTGGATTGGTTCACACAATTCACAGCAGAATAATAAGGATATTGGATTCCACCACATTCACACAGTATTAAGTTCTAGGTTTCATCGTAAGAGTAGTGGGGGGACCCCAACCATTCACAGCTTGTGCGCTTCGGTTTTAGTCTATGTTCAAGGGAATATCCTATAGGGAATTCCTCAGCGTGATAAATTTTAATCCTTTAGTTCCCATCAATTGCTTTTTTCATACAAGAAGAAGAAGCTCTCTTTTGACAAGGATATGCATAATTCTTCTGAGACTGAGAGGATCCTTTTATGTTTTTTTTACTTAGTGTAAATATGGACTATAAAGTTCTAGTGCTTACCCTCCCCCTTTATGCACATCCTAAATTGGCATGATCATGAGTGAAATATTCGGAGTCCATATTTGGAGCTAATAATCGGATTTTCATTATTTACTATTCGAAATCTGTTGGTATTGAAAATAAAAAATGCGATCATGTACTACACATGACTAGATTTGGACGTTAGTCATAAAAGACAAGCCTAGTGGCATTTGTCCTAGCTAGCTAGTTTTAAATGAGAGGGTTCATCCTAGCTATGCCGTTTCTTAAACTCACATACTCACCGTGAGAGTACAGTAATGTTGGAGAAATTAATGGCAAGTGGACCGGGTTTTCAGATTCATTAAACTACTCTAATAAATCACACTTCAGTGGATATAACTAGTACTAAATCTAACTTTAATCCAATTACGGTTAAAGAGTGATATTAATATAACGATATATTACATAAACTAGCTCTCCCAAAAACTTAATTTCATTATACTGTTAACAAATATTATTTTTTAGATAATAAAATAAGAAAAGCAAATATTATAAGACGTGCGTCACTTTTACTTTCACGCAAATAATTAAAAAGAGTAATCACAAGGTTCGTTTCGTTTGAGTTGATTAACAAAAAATAAAAAAATAACAAATAACATAATTATTTCGCCAAGAAAAAACTCCCCTAATATTTTCATGTTTTAACCGTGCGTAAAAATCGACAACAAAGTTTTAAGTGTTTAATTTAGTAAAACAATCTGATTAAAAAATTCATTATAACACTAATGGTTGGTTCAAATGATAATATAATCCCAGAAAGGAGGAACTACCAAACTGAGTAGGGATTTTAATTTTATTTTTACCAAAAAAAAAAAAGAGTAGGGATTTTAATCCTACAAAAAAAAAAAAACAAAAAAAAAACTTTGGGTCAAAGCTAGATAATTGTTATGCCGTTCTTTTCTTAGATTAGATTGTGGGGATACCCAGGAACTTAACTCATCCCGAAGGGATAATTAGGGTATGTAATGAAATAAAAATAATAATTATCAATATAAATACTAATTATTGCATCACATTAAATAAGTTAAAAACACATGATTCCATATACATGCTTTCTTTTTCTCATATACTTTCTTTTTTGTATATTGTAATTCCATGATTTCACTCAAAAAATTCATAAATCTGAGACAAAGATGAGAAAACATCAAAATAATTTTTAAAACACAGAGAATGAAAATTTCAAAATTCAAGCTAATATTTTTTTTTTTTGATAACAATAAGGGGCAAAGCCCCAAACAAAACAAACGAAAAAGCAGAAAAACAAACTACCCAGGGTCTATATCCCTACTAGAGATAATTCCCTGACGATCTTGATCAAACAGATGTGCCAGCTGATACGTCATGATTCTATGATGACAAAAACCAGTGTCTTTGTGAAGAGCAACTTTGGCTAGCCAATCTGCACATGCATTAGCTTCTCTTGGAATAAGAGTAAGTGTGACCTCCCAATCTTGAGCAATAAGGGCTTGTATCCTAGCCACTATACACGGCTGACAAGCAGCATTGCAATTTGCCAGTATGGAGAAGATTTCAGAAGCATCTCCTTCTACTTCCACTTTCCGAAAACCCATTTGCCAAACCAATTCCAACCCTTTAAGAATTCATCAAAACTCTGCCATAATTGGAGAACAGGCCCCAATATAATACTGGAATCCTCCTAACCAAGACCCATCATCGGCTCTGATTAACCCACCACAAGCAGCCATTTCATTTATCCTTGAAACAGCACCATCAACATTTATCTTTACCCAACTCAAGTTTGGTGGTTTCCAAAGGCTAGATGAGATTGAATGACTGCTAACTAAGGGCGTAAAACTTCTACCCCTACAGTTATGCAATTCATCAATATACATACTAATGATGTGCAAAGCATTTGATGGATAGGTGAAATTAGAGTCATGGACGCTTTTATTTCTCCATCCCTATAAAAACCAGCAAGAAATAAAGAAGAAATCTCGCCAAACATCAATATTCCTTTGATCCCATGACTTTATGATATTATTATCAACCCAATTCCAGAGATCCAGACTATAGAAGAGTCTCCTATGATTAAGAGAAATCAGAATATTCCAAACACCTCTAGCATGCTTGCAATCTCGCAGAACATGAAGATTAGTTTTCACCTCACCAGGACAACTCTTGCAATGGGTATTATCACCACTCCATTTTGTCGTTCAATCCTTTGTAAGCAATCGATCGTGTATAATTATCCACATACACGTTTTGACTCTTGGAGGCCCATTCCACTTCCACATGCAAGTCCATGAATTTTTCACGTTCCAAATAGGAAAATTTAGCATATTACAGTATGCTATTTTAACAAGAGAATGACCAGCCTTATGATTTTTTCACAAAAGACGATCATGCCCATCTGTTATGCAGGGAGGAAGAATGGCAGTAATTCTTGCAATCACGTGATCGTTGAGATATTGCTGCATGTACTGCAAATGCCATTGACTAGTAAGTCTGTTAACAAAAGCACTAACTGGAAGACACATATCCTGTATTGAGGGCGTGCTTATAGCCAAATTGTCAAGACTATCAGATAATCCCAACCAATTATCTTTCCAAAATAAGACATCCTTGCCATCTCCTATCTCCCATTGCATGGCTTGAAGAAATAATGGCCAAATCTTGCATAAATTTTTCCAGAAATGAGAGTCATATGCTTTATAAGAAGCTTCTCGACGAAGATCGACACCTCTCCTATACTTACTTGATATTACACGGACCCACAGCTTTTCGGGCGAATTTATCAAGGACCAGGCAAGTTTATGGAAGAAAACCATATTCTGAATTCGGAGATTGATCACCCCTAATCCACCCATGCTCTTCGGCTTGCACATATCATCCCATGCAACAAGATGAGTCCTCATTTGATTATTTTTGTCACCCCAAATAAAGGCTCTTTGCAGTTTTTCGATTTCCTCACAAATAGCTACAGGAAGGAAACTATTTTGCATTTGGAAAATTGGAGCAGCTGAGATTACAGAATTAGAGAGAGTTATCCTACCAGCAAATGACAGAACCTGATTGCTCCAACCAGCCAATTTGTCTATGATTCTCGCAACAACATCAGCATAATGATCTTTAGACACACGACCGTGCTTCATCATAGAGCCAAGGTATCGCCCTATATTGTGGATTTTCTTGAAACCACAAACATTTGTAATGTCTTCTGCAATCTCTGAGGATCTATGTTCTTGGAGAAAAAAATACTGGATTTTGGGATACTTACATGTAATCCAGACTATTTTAGGAAGTTATATTTTGTTACAAAAATAGTTATAATGATTAGTCGTATTTTAAAAATAATTAATTATTCAGCAGTTACCTTGCCAATTTTTCTTAGAACCTCTTAATTATAACTGAACCTAACTGTTAAAATTCTAATCCTGGAAATATACATCATTTTATTGATATTCTCCTCTTTAACTGAGGTATTTATACAAGTATCAAAAACAGTATTGACTTAAAAATAGATAACAAACTCTATAAATCTAAACAACTAAACAAACCAATCCTATCCAATTTACATCAATAATTCAACAACCTAAATTCTAATAACAAATTAAATCTTTTCTTCAACACTCCCCCTCAAGTTGGTGCATGAATATCTATCATGCCCAACTTGTTAATGGCTTCTTCAATTTTTTTTCCAGAAACAACTTTAGTCAATACATCAGCAAGTTGTTCTTGAGACCGTACATGAGGAATCTCAATTATATGATTTTCAAGCTTCTCTTTTATAAAATGCCTATCTATTTCAACATGCTTAGTCCTGTAATGCTGAACCGGATTGTGGGCTATCTCTATTGCAGCTTTGTTATCACAAAAAAGATTTATTGGCTGACTATATATAATTCCCAAATCAGCTAATATATTTTTAATCCATAACAGTTCACATACACCATAAGCCATACCTCTGAATTCAGCTTCAGCACTTGACCTAGCCACTACCTTTTGTTTCTTACTTCTCCATGTGACTAAATTCCCTTCTACAAAGGTGAAATACCCAGAGGTTGATTGTCTTGTAGTCTTATCACCAGCCCAATCTGAATCTGTATAGCCTTCAATGCATGGTCTATCATTTTTTGTAAAAAGCAGCCCTTTTCCTGGAGTTCCTTTGAGATATCTAATAATTCGGTACACGGCTTTCATATGTTCCTCACTAGGGGAATGCATAAATCTGCTTACAATGCTAACAGAATATGCAATATCAGGTCTAGTATGTGACAAATATATTAATTTACCTACCAACCTTTGATATCTGCCTTTATCTGCGTCAATCTGGTTTGGATAGACACCAAGTGAGTGATTCATTTCCATTGGAGTATCTGCTGGCTTGCTGCCCAACAACCCGATTTCAGAGAGAAGATCCAAAATATACTTTCTTTGAGATAAGAAAATTCCTTGTTTAGACCTTGAGATTTCTATTCCAAGAAAGTATTTTAGTGGACCAAGATCCTTCATTTCAAATTCAGCAGCTAGCTTCTTTTCCAGAGACTTCATTTCCTATAGATCATCCCCAGTCAGCACCATATCATCTACATAGACAATAAGTATTGCCACCTTTCCTTTGTTATGCTTAATAAATAGAGTATGATCTGAGTTGCTTTATTGATACCCAAACTTTTTCATTGCTAAAGAGAGCCTACCAAACCATGCTCTTGGTGATTGTTTAAGACCATAGAGTGCCTTTTCCAATTTACAAACCAAATTCTGTTTTGAATGTGTTGTCTTTACTCCTGGAGGTACTTCCATGTAAACTTCCTCTTCTAGATCACCATTCAAGAAAGCGTTCTTCACATCAAATTGTTTTAAGGGCCAGTCTCGGTTTGCTGCTATAGAGATTAGTATTCTTATGGTATTCAGCTTTGCCACAGGAGCAAATGTCTCTTGATAATCTACCCCATATCTTTGTGTAAATCCCTTTGCTACAAGTCTTGTCTTATACCTGTCAATCCCATCTGCCTTTAGTTTCACAGTATAAACCCATTTGCAACCAATTGTCTTTTTTCCTTCCGGCAAAGATGTCAGACTCCAAGTGTTATTTTTCTGAAGTGCTTCCATTTCAATGTTCATGGCTTGCTTCCATTTAGGATCTTCCAATGCTTCCTGCACACTATTAGGAATTTGTACAGTAGATAATTGATCAATTGTTAAAGCATATGATTCAGATAGCCTATGGGATGACACATAATTGCTAATGGGATATTTCCCTTTCACTTTCAGATTCGGTTCATAAGTAGTCTTTGGAATGCCTTTGTTTGCCCTCTCTGATCGTCTAATGTGTGTATTATCCGAAGGTAAAGGGTCTGTATTCTCGGCAGAAATGACTTCAACAGCAGGTGGGATTGGATGATCTGTATTTTGGGCATAAGTGGTTTCAGTGGCAGGAGATTCAGAATGTGTTTCAGATGCTTCCAAGGACGGGGTAGCAGGTATGTGAGGTATATTTGGTATTTCAGGTAGAGGAGAATTTTGAAGAGAATTAGTATCTGTAGAGGAAGGAATATGAATAGAAGTAGTAGGCCAGAATTCTTCTTCTCGAGTATTAGGCATCTCCCCCTGAGAAGAAGAAGAGGAAACTCCCCCTGAATAGTAACCTTCAGATTCATTAAATGAGACTTCAAGTGTGACATACATCTTGTGGGTTTTTGGATCAAAACAGCGGTAGCCCTTTTGGGAGTCAGAGTAGCCCACAAATATACATTTCTTAGCACAAGGATCTAGTTTAGTGCGTAGAACTTTGGGAATATGCACAAATGCAGTGCAACCAAACACTTTGGGTTCTAGATTCATAACATGAGGAATTAAAAAAAAGTTTCAAGTTTCTGTTGAGGAGTTAGAAACTTCAAGGAACTAGAGGGGGTCCGATTGAGAACATAAGCTGCAGAAAGAACAGCTTCTCCCCAATAGTGAGAGGGTACATTCATGTCAAATAAAAAAGCTCGAGTGACTTCTAATAATTGCCTATTTTTTCTTTCAGCCAATCCATTTTGCTGAGGTGTATATGCACAGGAGGTTTGATGTTTGATCCCTTTAGAGTTTAAAAAATCAGAAAATGCTTTATTTTTATATTCAAGTCCATTGTCAGATTGCAGAATTTGAATTGAGGTTTTAAATTGAGTTGCAATCATATTATGAAAATTCTGAAATACAGAAAACACCTCATTTTTGTTTTTCAGTAAAGAGATCCACATCATCCTAGTGCATTCATCAATAAAGGAAACATAATAATAGGCATTTGAAAAAGAAGACACACGAGCTGGTCCCCATACATCAGAATGAATAGCTTGAAAGGGAATTTCACTTTTATTTGAACTTGGATAAAAAGGCATACGATGGCTTTTAGCCATTTCACAAGTTGAACAGTGAAAATCAGAAGGATTACAATTCGAAAATAAATGGGGAAATAATTTATTCAGATATGGAAAAGAAGGGTGTCCTAATCTCCTATGCCAAAGCCAGAGTGTAGGATTATTTTTTTCAAAACTATGAACTATTGCTGCCTTATAATTTATGTCCGATGCATTATGAGGTGCTTCAAAAAAATAGAGGTTGTTCTTTCTAACACCATAGCCAAGAATCACTTTGGTTTGGAGGTCCTGAAACACACAGAACTTCGGATAAAAAAAAACTTCACAATTTAATTCAGAAGTCAATTTGCTCACAGACAATAGATTTAATTCAAGGGATGGGACAACCAGTACAGAATGCAGGGTGATAGTGGGTGATAAAATAAGGGTTCCCTGACCTGTAATAGAAGCACAACTACCATTTGCAGTAGTAACAAAGGACTTATCACAAGGAAAAAATTCAGTCAAAACAGAGGCATCATGAATCATATGGTTTGATGCACCAGTATCAATTATCCAAGACAAATTTCTAGAGTGAGTAGAAAGAGCAAGGGAATTACCTAAAATGCCTTCATAAATTGCATTTGCCTGAGGAGAGGAAGAGGGTTCAGCACCAGATGACAGGAGTGCAGGAGAGGGACGGGACACGTGTGAGAGCAAGGCGGAAGAATCCGTTGAAGATGGCTGGCGTCCCAAAGTGGTGGGTGTGGTTTCTGGTGTTTCCATGGCAGCGAAAGGAGAAGAGATACGGGTTGAAGAATTTGTGGATTATGGATTTAAAAAAAATGGTTGAATAAGATGGATAGTCAAAGTTGCAGGTTGAAAAAACTTTGGATTTAGGGATTAGAAATTGAAGGAAGAAGATGGTTACGGGTCCAAATTTTTTTGAAGGAAAGCAAATTGCTTTATCTTGGAAAATGGGTATGAAAAAAGAAAAAAAAATGAAATGGAATACGGGTTCAGATTTTTTTTGAAGGAAAGCAAATTGCTTTATCTTGGAATACGGGTAGGAATAAAAGAAAATGGATACGGGTTGTTCAGATAGCAAATGAAAAAAAAATGGGTATAGATATGAAGAAACACACTATTAATTTGGAATAGTGCTTTCGAGGATTAGAAGAGAAAATTCATCTGATACCATGTTAAAATTATAATCCTGGAAATATACATCACTTTATTGATATTCTCCTCTTTAACTGAGGTATTTATACAAGTATCAAAAACAGTATTGACTTAAAAATAGATAACAAACTCTATAAATCTAAACAACTAAACAAACCAATCCTATCCAATTTACATCAATAATTCAACAACCTAAATTCTAATAACAAATTAAATCTTTTCTTCAACACTAACTTTCAAAAAGAAGGGGGAGACACAGGACATTAAGCCACACTCGATCTTGGCGGCTCCAGTGGGGTGGCTTCCATGGTGTGAATGAGTTTCAATTTCCAAAACCAAAACCCCCTGAAGTTATTTAATTTGTATATAGTTATTTTCAATGTTATCCCGTCATATGGTAAAGTAATAATACTATGCCTAAATTAAAAATTAATTATTGTATATAGAAACTCCAACAGACAATGGTATATATAATATCAACCTATGGCGATCGATGACTAAATAAAAAATAAATGTATGTATAATTATTAATTAAATTAAAATAAGTGTGATATATAAAAGGTAAAAAATATATTTTAACCTATATTATATGATTTAATATGATCCTAACTCTATATGAATAATTTTTTATCTACCAGTAAGTATTCCATTCAACGAGGTATCAAAAGTTAAAGATATGAGTTCCATTCTTTAAAAGGTGCGACTTATTACATATATTAAAAAAGAATTTTCTGATTGTAGGTTAATAGTTTGCTTCTACAAAACCAAATGAGTTGAGTTTAATTAATTTAGACTAAAAACAATAAAAGTTCAAAAATAGTTTTATTAAAAAGAAGAAGAAAAGGTTTGCTAAAGTCGTGGTATTGATTCTCATTTTTTTATATTGAATAAATTCAATAATAATACCACGCTCGTATACATAATTTTATGTATCTTACTTTACACTTTGTATACTTTTTATTATTTAAACATAAACGGTCTTATTTTATTTTTTTTATATATACTTTTATTTTAATTTTAAATTATACGTATATTTTTTTTTAAAAAAAATTCTTCATGAATTTAACAGTTATACTATTAATCCGGTTCGAACCGGTAGAACCAGAATGACTGCAAACCTCTACTTATTACTATTATACTATACATGTGTGGCATGGGGAATTTTAATATTGTAAGGTAGACATTTTCCCAAATTTAGTGCACGTGAGTACAAAACTACATGTGCATATCAGCATATGTCTGGAAGGACGACTCATGACAAGAATGGTCCTAGATTTTCCTTCCCAATTTATTATTTAGTTGATATTTGTGTTGATATAATTTCCATGACTTTTGAAATGGAAGAAAAGATTTATTTAATCTGAGCAACCATGAAAAATTCTAAACTTCCATGACTTTTCTTCCCTATTTCATTTTCAATGGCTTGCCATATGCTTGTAAAAGCAAATTTCCTTTTGCTTGAGATAGCATATCAAAACTGTAAGCAGAAATTACCATCTTTCCAAAATGAAAGGTTTATAAGAGTTATGTTGTAAAAAAATGTTTATATTATGTTATAGAGATTTATTTTGCGTGCTGGAATTTTTTTTTTTTGCCACGGGCTCCACAAAATGTTGTGAGTGTAAGAAATTTTTTCTGGTCATGTTAAATTACAGATGATAAACCCTAAAATCAAACCCATTAGTCAAACTTAGTCTGTTTTATTGTTTTATTTAAGGGTTTATCATCTATAATTTAACATTACCAGAAAAAATTTCCTACACTCACAATATTTTGTGGGGCCCACAGCAAAAAAAAAAAAACTCTAATACGCGAAACGAATCTCTATAACATAATACAAATATTTTTCCTACAACATAACTCTTATAAAATCCTTTATTTAATGCTTCTGATTGCATAGATTAACATGCCATTGGTATGATTATTTTATGGATTTAATATTTCCTAAGTCGTAGGAGATAAAATTATTTTTTGCACATACATAAAATTATATTATATGTGCATAAAAATAATTTTATCTTGTATAATATGAAAAATATTAAACACTTAATTTACACGTGCTTCGTTTTCCTTCAATAAAATTTCAAGTAAAAGATCTGAGTCACTGAGAGTCACTTTCTTCAATTAGCAACGTGGCACTATCAAAAGCCACACATAGCATAGTTTTCCAACGCTGAATCTGCAAAAGAATCCCCACCTGAATCATAGTAAAAGCTAGAAACTACCCTTGTAAAGAATTGGAGCTCGCATTTCAATGCTTCAGCAGTTAACTTTTTTAATTTTGTCATTTTAAAAAGAGTTGAACAGCTCCAAAAGTTTGCACCATAACATCTTTATTAATGGATAGTTGGTGCATACTGCATAGTGCCTTCTTATCGATGCTTATTTTAAGGGGAGTTTGTTTCTTTTTTTGTTAAAGCAGATTCCAAAGCATTGCTATATTTTGTGAAGACAAACTTGAGTGATAAGAATTAAGAACATAGCCTTTCCCCCCTAAGAATAAAGTATTTAAAAGCTGCTGCTTAATTTTGTTATAAATGAACCATCAATTACAATGAGGAACCCTAATTTAAAGTGTCATAGAACGGGTCGTATGTGTCTATAAATGGTTGGTTTTGATCCGTTCAATTAATCTACTAGTTTCTTCATTCTTTAATATTAACTCCAAGTAATTATTCTAAAGGTTGCTAAAAGGACATTCAAGATCAATGTGCGGAGTAAAGAGAAAGACAGAGCTTAATTAATTAGTTAGGGGGCAATGTCGTTCAATATTCACAAAAAAAAAAAAAATTATGACGATCTATTTCACAAATCATATAAAAATTTAGGGAAAACATTTTCTCATGTTGTTGTGACTCTTCAATTTGCGTGCAAAATTTTTTATTTCTTTTTTCTTTTTTAATAAGTGTGGACCCACCACTAGTTGAATCACAATACGAGAATTGAATTCTCATGCAACATGAGAAAATCAAATCCCAAAAATTAAAGCTAAAGATACCAATGGGAATGAGAGGCAAAGGCATTGTGAGGTTGAAGTGACTAATAGGGTGGGGCAACGTAGAACCCACTTGATTGAGACCCAAGTTATACTCTCAAGATAGATAGATAAACGACCCAAGTTATGCTCCATTTTAAGAATATTGATCCCATGCATTTCCCAACAAACCAAGCATTGACGCTGCTTTAATGCTTTATAACTATAGATTAATTAAGAATTGCCCTTCCTCCTAACACTATTCTTGATCCTAACTTTATTCTTAAAGAATCTTCAGGTGCACTACGAGCATTTCATGTTTTGGAATTGCATTTTCAAAGGATAGAAATCCAGATACATAATGCCAAAAGTGTCCCGAAGAACGACGATTTGGGCATGCGTGCAAATAACTTCAATTTATTAGCCCCACTTTGGCTTGATTGATGAGTAAAATGAAGCATAAAAGGCATAATTTTATGGCTAATGGAGAATGAAAAGCTAGTATCGTATTAGATTTAATATCTTACGAACTACGTCTGACAATAACTTGGGGAGAAAGAGATAAGATATCCTGGGCAGTTTACTTATTGAGAAAGTTGAATAAAATTTTGTATTAACATAAGCGTGCGTTTGATTCCCTAAAAAATAATAATTCAACACTGTTCAATGTCGAACACCAATGTTTTAATAAAGAAAAAATAATAATGTTCACAGTAAAAACAAAAAACAAAGAAATCAATAATTCTCTTATCCCATTATATTTTAATTTTATGGTACGCAATATAATGCATAACCCAAAGAATACTATGATAAGTTTTATATTACTTTATCTACAAATATAAGATTTTTTTTAATTTTTTAATTAATATATACGAAACACGGCCCTAATTGTTTCATTGGAAACTTTATTCATTTTTCACTTCTTTATCTTTGTTTTAAAATCATCCGTAATACCTGGGCTGACGTTTATTGTAGAATAATGACAAGGATAATACCGAATGTCACGAAAGGAAACCCTGGCCTAACGTTTATCTTTGTGGAAACTATTCGTGAAGAATAACTCTAATAATAATTACATAAAATTTTCGTATACAATGTTATGGACTAATTCACCATCAAATTAATTTAATTTTGTATGGAAAAAATATTTATCATTTTAAAAGACACAACTTTGTGTCATTTGAAATGATTTGTTGGCTTTTTATATTTTCTCTCCTCCACACAATTAGAGAGAGAGAGAGAAAGAGAAAATATTATAGAGGAGATAGAATGAAAAAAAATATCAATAAATTAATAAGCACCAAATTACGATTGTTTCTCTTAGAAATGCCATAAAATTACGTTGTTTAAAATAATAAATATTTTTTTTTTCCTTTTGCTAATTATAAAAATAAAACATAGTAAGATATGTACTTAAAAAATAGGATATTTTATTTCTATTTTAAAGGTCGAACTAAAGAGACAAGAATGAAATAAAACTCATAACCCTATTATATTGAAGGGAAATGCATTTATCATGTTGCATGACAAATGAATAATTGTTATGTTAAGAAAAGATAAATTATATAATATTAGAAGAATGAGAAGGCACATTATTTAATGAATTTAACTTGTTTTTTTTCTTAACATGACAACTATTCATTTGTTGTGTAACATGACAAATATATTTCCCTACATTAAATGAATAAAAAATATGTTTAATTAATTTTCAATTTTAAAAAAGTAGTTGATTAAGGGTAATTCAGAAAGTTAGAATTAAGGATTTTAAAAAAGAATAAAAATAGACAATTAATAATACTTTCAGTTGACAAATTGCTAGTTTAATTTCTCATTAATGAATATTTGCTTGATTTGGTTCTCTTGGAGACAAACTTTGGTCATGTTTTTTTATTACATATAAGAACTGAGTTTAGTTGATTTATTTATTGAGGACTTAACTAAATTGTATAATCAATATTTATATAAGAGACTAAATATAGATTAATTATACTATGGTAAGATATAGAGTAAATATATTTTTTCTTATTTTATTTTCAACCAAGTTTTCCTACAGATATTATCATAAAACTTACTAATTGATCAATACAAACTTGATCTAATTATAAAACTAATATAAAACATTATCGAGGCCTTCTTAATTTTATCTTATTTCTTAATTTGAACTTTTGAGCGAAAGTCGCTTACCAAGATGTCCAACCCTGTGTTTCCAAAAAAAAAAAAAAAAGATGTCCAACCCTAGATGGTAAAAAAAAGGTTTAATAAAAAATCAATAAGAACCACTGTATTTCTTTTGTTAAAATTTTTTTATTGTAAAATATTAAAAAAAATAAAACGTCTAAAAGATTGATATAGGACAAATTTGATATTATATTTCATTGAAGCAAGATACTATATATATGACCACATATGGGCTTGATACAATCTTAATTATGTGTTTCTTTTTGGTAACTTAGGCGTATATATTTGATGCGTGCATAGGATATTGGATAGATAGATGATTGCGATAAGATGTTGTCGCTCCTTTGTTAATAATTTAATATTCTTCCAACACAATAACACGACGAACAATCTAGACACACCTAACCTTCCATTTATTTTATAAAGTAAAAAACAAAATTAATTAATAATTAATAAAAATATCAACATCTTAAAATATGTATAACTGAATATATTTTACTCTTTCAGGATCTCAACTATGATACACACCCTGAATTAATAACACTAAAGTAACATTTTTTTAATAATTTAAAAAACGTATCCAACACGTCCAACAGCAACAATTTACAAGTGCATCACACATATATATATATATATATATATATATATATATATATATATATATATATATATAGGTGAAAACATCTATCTTTTTAAAGGATATAATCTTATATCATTTTAGATCCTAACCGTTGATTTCCGTCCATCAATGGTTATAATCTATTGGGTCAAACTTAATGGGCCAAATTTATTATTAATTAATTAATAATTTTGATTCAATAAATTATAACCTTGATGGACAGAAATCAACGATTATGATTTAAAAGGATATAAGCTTATATCCTTTAAAATGACAGATGTTATTCCCTATATATATATATATAGGGTAAAGTGTGTATCATTTTAAAGGATGTAAAGTTGTGTCATTTTAAGAGAGAGAAAGAGATAGATAAAGGAGGAGAGATAGTTGACAAAAAAAATAAAGGTGTGGGTCTCACCTCTTTGTAAGAGTGAAAGGATATAAGCTGTGTCATTTAAAAGGATAAATATTTTTCTCATATATATATATTGAAATGGATTTTTCATGTTACATGATAAATGAATAGTTGTTATGTTAAGAAAAAACAAATATATAATATTAAAAAAGTGAGAGGATACATTATTCAATGAATTCATCTTGTCTTTTTCTTAACATAATACTATTCATTTGTCATGTAACATGACAAATATATATATATATATATATATATATATATATATATATATATGGGTTTACATTTCTACAGCTGTTGTACGTGCAACAATAAAATATTTGCCATATATATACGTGAAAGCATCAAATGCGAGGAATAATAACCATACAAAGATGAAAGCATTAAATGCGGGGAATCATAACCATACATCTGTCGTTGCTGTACGTAAAGCGGCTGCAGAAATGATTTTACATATATATATATATATATATATATATATATATACATATATATATACACACATATATATATATATATATATATATAGAGTTCGCTTTTTCTACAGTCGATGTAGATAACTTATCTACATTGAGATCAAAATGACATATTTTTTAGGCGGAAATCGGGGGTGTTTGGTGGAGAAATTTTTTTTTATCTGGGAATCTCGATTTTCAAAAATATAATGAAAATATTCAGTTTACGATAATATATGAAAATTTAAAATTTAGAAAAATTCAGTTTTCCGGGAATCCTGTAAAATACCTCCTACCAAACGGCCCCCTTTTTGTAACAATAATTTATTTCAGGGTTATAATAGTCTTTTTCATTACAAATTTATAATTCTTTAGCCCAAAATGATGTCGTTTCAGGATCGAATGTAGATAACTTATCTACATTCACCGTAGAAACATTAAAGCCATATAAATATAGGGAATTAATTCTCTCATTTTACATGAGAAGAATTTCTCATGCTACTCACTCAATGTATAAGTGGGGTCCACAAAAAAGTGAAAAGATAAAAGAATAAAAATGGGACTCACCTTTTAATTGTGTGTAACATGAGAATCTTTTCTCATGTAAAATGAGAAAAGATTAACCCATAAATATAATCTTTTGACTTCAGCATAATGGCTTTTTCACCCTTTTGCCTCTCATTAATTATTTAATAACTATTTTTCCCTTTACTCAGAACTATCTACCAATCTGCCTCTCTTTCATCGATTAAGCTAAAAATTTAATCGATTAAATGGTCAAAATAGGCAAAGATCATTGACTTGAAGATTTAGTCGATTAAATCTCCCTATTTAATCGATTAAATCTCCCATACATAAGGTTGTTCTTCTGATAGAGAGGAAGATTTAATCGATTAAGTTAAAGATTTAATCGATTAAATCTTCATTTAACCATTTAATCGATTAAATTTTCAATTTAATCGATTAAAGAATAGATAATTTGCAATCAGGGACAAAATGATTATTAAATAATTAATAAAGGGTAAAAGGATAAAAAGCCTCAGCATAATATTGAAAAATCTTATTTTTTATTTTTATAGTTGATTTTAATTTATCTAATGACCGTAATTTATTTAAAGATAATTAATTAATTGAAATAACTCAATAGATGGAATTACTGATCATATAATGAGTAAAACTTATTAATCAAATACGGTGTTAGATATGTTTACATAAAAAATGATATAAGATCAAAAAATAAAAAAGTCCAAAATAAGGGCTTGTTTGATTGTGTTTTGATTTTTTTGTTCTTAAAATTATTTTGTAAAATAGTTATGAAAATAATTATTTTCTATATCTTTTTCTTTTTGAATGTTAAAAACTAAAACAGAAAACAAAAACAACTCAGACATGTTCTCTAAATTTGATTTTAAAAACAAAAAAATAATTATAATTTTCAAAATATTTTTTATAAAACAAGTATTACAAAATGAGTTTTTTAATTTTTTTATATTAAAAACTAAAAAACTATTTTTCAAAACAGAAATTAAACCGAGCCTAAATTTCAGAATTTTTATGGAGGGTATGGATGAGCGTGATGGATGGATACTATGTGAGAACAGTCTGCTCTTTCTGTGTTGGGAATCACTCTCTACCCCCGAAACAAGCTGAAAAAAATCCATGTACATGTAGCTGGATCAGAATTGAGAAATAGTCAGAGGTTTGGCATATATATATATATATATATATATATATATATATATATATATATATATATATATATATATATATATATATATATATATATATATATATATGAGATATATTTTTCTTATGTTATAGAAAAAATTATCTTGTAGAAATAAAAGTATAAGTGGGACCCATAGATAAGAGGAGAGAAAAAAAAAGTGGTGGGACCCAATTCTCTTTTTGTGTAGGAAAGTTATTTATCTCATGTAAAATGAGATAAACATAACCCTATATATATATATATATATATATATATATATATATATATATATATATATATATGAGAATTACTTTTCTTATGTTACATAAAAAAATTATTATCTCCTACACTCACATTTTTCAAATAGGTCCCACAAGATTTTTTTCTCTCACCTTCAACCTTTTTCTCTCTCCTATCTATTGTTTCAGCATGAGATAATACTTCTCTTATCAACATAAGAGAAGTATTACCATATATATATATATATATATATATATATATATATATATATGTGAATTTAATATTTTTACGTGTAAATAAGTTATGTATTTCCACTCTCAAAATGATGTTATTTTGGGTTGAAAGATTAAAAAACTAAAATAAAAAACAATTATAGTCTTGAAATAAATTATAATTATTAAAATATCTTGATTTTTGCTCAAAAACATGTTGTTTTAGTCTCAATATAGATAACTTATCTACCTTAACTTGAGAGAAAACAAATATATATATATATATATATAGGTAGGATCATTTAACACCAATGTCAAATTTGAAATTTTACACCCTATCTGAGAGCCATTAAATCAAAAAAGATTATCGGTACAAAACGGGGCGGGTTGGGTTGAGTTTTTCAGCCCACCGGTCCACCAAACCCGCCCCGCCAAACCCGCCAGCCCGCCGGACTCGGCCCCCCACGAGGCGGGCTAGCCTGCCAAACTCCCTTTTTTTTTAGGTTACCCAATTGTTATGTAGCTCCGTGCCTTAGATTTCTTTGCATGCAAGTGACTTTTTCGAATTGTTGTGGACTTCTCATACAACACTTGGTTACTTGTTCTGTTATTCTGTTTTACCCTGATATTATTTTATTTTATTATTATTATTTTTGGATTGAAAGATACATATTTATATGTAGATTATTAAACACCGATCTTCTTGGTTTCATAAGCACATTAGGATTTTATGCAGATTTTTTTATGCTTTTACGTAGATTTTTTTTATGTGTTTTTATGCAGAATTTAATTTTTTGAATTTTATTTTTATTTTTTTTATTTTAGGCGGCCTGGCCCGTAGACCGCCAGCCCCCTCATACACTGACTGGATTGCTCAATTCAATCCATTTTGTCAAAACGGGTCGGGGCGGGTTGACCCATATTGCTAGCCCTAACTTTGGGGAGTCATTGCTAAACAAGTTTTTTTCGAAATACTTAATATAGTTTGTAATAGTTTGGAAATAAAAAATTTATAAATATAACTCTCCCCATATTCTATATATTATATTAGCCGTTTACAATATTTTTTGTTACAAACTACACTAAAGATGACCGGGCTCTTGATTAAATTATGATCGATCATCATATTTAATATAATTTGTATGAATTTATAATTTTTTTATAGAGGGAGGATATTTTGACTATTAAAATTTTTCACTACCAACTTACTACCAATCTAATCATCATTGGATCAGGAGAGAGAATGCTAAAAAATTTATGAAGAGAGAGAAAATATTGATCAATGGTGATTAGATAGGTAGTAAATTGGTAGTGGAAAAATTTGGTAGTAAAAATATCCTCCTCATTTTTTATAAATGTAATTTTTCCCATTCTAAATATGTAAAAATTAAGTCCAAGATATCATTCAGTTTACGCACGAGCTGCATCGAATCCCGTTTTACCGTACGCGCATGTGTGCCATATGTCTTTCCAATAATGTTCATGCATTCACCAGAGGAAAGGATTTCAGTGACACATGGTATGCCGCAAGTATGGCAGATCAAGCGAGTAGAGAACTTCTGCTTTTTCTATACATGTTTTTCAGCAACCTTTGGATTCAGAGCAGAAAAATCACTTTGATTTCCAGGCCATTCCTGAAATTTTTGCCATCACTTCATGTGTTTATGTGTCCTGTTTTGTGTCGGACAGTCACAAGTTAAGGACGTTCTAACCAAAAAAATTTCTCTGAGTTTTATTATATTCTCATAAAATATATTTTTCATTCATAATCTTTTAAATATTCAATAAAAAGGATTTTATTAAAAAATTGCATTCCATATTTTGTAATAAGAAGATTATTATAAAGATTAATTACAATATTTGAAATTAATCTCAGATATTTTCTGCGAAGACGGGATGCTATGCAATTAATTGTATTAACTAATCTTTAAAACTTGTAATAGAGAGGGATTTGACTTTGAAAACCATGTTAGTTACACATGGGATAATGAGTCTCAAACCGTTGGTTTACAAAGTATCTATAATTAAAATATGGGGTACATGCATTTTCTCACATGCAACATGAGATGAACTTTTCTCTTATACATATCATCAGATGAGTCCATTAGTTTAAATAAAAAAAGAAAATGAAAGAAAATATTAACACGAAAATCGAGTCCTCACTAATATAAGAGATGACTATTATTACAACATAAGATTTATTTATCCCTTATAATATAAGTGTAGAATCAATATTTACTTAATTAATGTCATATATATATGGTTGATAAAAATTAAAATAATTGGCCGTACGTACTAACACTGCACTCGAGATTTTTATCATATGGATCAGTCTCGAGAAGCAACCTGTCTATCTAGCTAATTGAATTGGATCGCCTCTAGCATTACCACGTAGCTTCAGTAATCCATTCCAACGAATCATGCACATCACTATAAGCCATAACTCTCATAATAATAATAATAATAATGGGTTTTATATTTCTCATGTTAAATGAGAATTGAAATATCATGTTGTAGAGATAAAAAGCATGTGACCCATGTGTTAGAAAAAATTAGATGTAGGATCCATGTCAGCACGGAAATCGAAGGGTGTGTAGGAAAGTTTGAATTCTCATATTAAATGAGAAATATAAAATCCTAATAGTAATAATAATCAATATAGCAACTGTAACAAACACTACAAAATAATAAAAGAAAAAGCCGCAAGTAGTGCAGCTGCGGCAAATACTACAATAACTTAGTGTCATGTCAATACTCTATACACTACTACTAGTTGCTAACCATAGCCAGTGTGGCAGTATCTGTGATAGTGTTAGCAAACCGTGCGTATCACGTGACAACTTGGTTACATTGCAGGCTATGTTTGTACATATATGAACAGACTGTCATGGTCGAGTGCTCTAAATTTAGATCCTTTGTTTGTTTGGACTATTGTAATAATTGCCACATATAATATATTACGTACAGTGTGTTCGCTGCTGCTCAACATCTAATTAACTAGTATTATACGTACATACATGTATAAGATTTAATTATAATATATGATGGATTGACTAAATTGTGATCTAGTATAGTATGGTTCTAGCTATGTGGGTCGACGAAGGAAGAAAAGGACAAATTAACGAGTGTGGAGCAGCGAAAATTGGCTGCAAATGTGGCATGAAAGGATACTCGTGTCTATCGGAACCATGAGGGGAAGCTTCCCTCGACGACTACTACTCTTATTCTTAACAATTAGACTATGTACTATTAGGGGTAGTCTTGTAGTACCCTCTGTCTGTCTCGCAGTTATTTTTTTCCTTGTTTCTTGCAATTGGGAAAAATCATTTGGTTTGATATATCGAACGAATAAAGTGTGTATCATTTTAAAGAGAGGTAAAGTTGTAAAAAAATTTTAAAAGGAGAAAAAGATAGATAAATGAGAGATTAGACAAAAAAAATAAAGGTGTTGGTCCCGCATCTTTGTGAGAGTAAAATGATACTTGTGTCATTTAAAATTGGGAAAAAACAATTTTTGATATATCGAATTCGTTTTTTGATTTTTTATATTTTATTTCCTTTCTCTTTTATCCGTCTCTTGTTTGGTAGGTGACTTTAGGGTTGAGTTTGATCAATATTGATGGACAACATACATAGAGATATAGAATATCATCTCATAATTAGTGATTAAGTCATTCGGCAATTTTTTGTGTTATTAGTTATTTGATTATCAATATTTACAATTAAATTTTTTATGATATTGATAAATAAAATAATACAAAATGTGTTGGAATTTTTATGCTCTTTTATGACGAAAATGTAAGTCCAATTGGGTTAAAAGCATAAGAAAAGGCTAAAAAACTTAGAACCCAAAAAACTTAGGGCTAGGGTTTTGCCACATCAGCCTCATAGGTTAATCAACTAAAAAGGTAAGCTTATATTTGAAAAAAATGCCAACACATTTCCCTTCTCTCTGAGAGGATAATCTAAAAGATTTACTTAAAACATGTGAGGTATGATCGTGCTTTGACGCAGAGAATATCATTTTGTGAGTTCGTGCCATGATGCAGAGAAGATTGATTTGTGAAGGGAAATCATACACAAGGTGGTTCAACGTAGGTTTGTGCGTCAAGAGGTAAATTAAAACGATGATGATCTGTCGCATCTGAAACTGCAATGGTCTAAACGATTCCACAAGTCCAATAGAAGAAATAATGTTTCTATTCCTTTTGTGTGCTAATTTAATGACTAAGAAATTTGATTTTTTTTCTTAATTTTTTTTTATACCGTACTTATACTATTTTTTTTAAAAGAATACTTTATGTTATATTTCACTATTTTTTAGCTAATCAAACCACATAAGAGATTCATCCATCCAATGATATTATGCTCTTCATTCTTCAACATAAGATCTTATTATATTCAAATAACTAAAGTCAGTTAGATATATGGTAGTTAGAAAGAAAAAAAAACATATATATGAAGAACATAGTTTCCTTTCTTTTTCTTAGGATCATAACCTGAGACGATGTTCATATGAAATGTGTCACAAAGAATTTATTAGATGATAATTAAATTGATAAAATTCACACGATTCTCATAATCCATTGCTGCTATATGTTAAGTAAAATATAAAGTAAATTAAATGTAATGACAATACATATACAGCTTCATTTTCTTTTTTCTGTTTCCAAAAAAACAAAAACAATGGCAGTCTACTCTTGTTTAGCCAAATGGTAATCCAAAAGAAATCTAGAAGAAAAGCATCAAATATCTTGAAAGGGCCACGTTAGGCCCATAAACTTCACGAGGACCCATAAATACCATCGAAAACACGGTTTTTTACTTTGCCGTGAAGCCCAATTCAGATTATCCGTAGAGTGCTAACGTTCGTGGTAGACTGGTAGTTCTCTCTTGGATGACACGAAATGACTCTTTAAATCGACCACAGAATTATCTCTGGGCTTCATAAGGCGCATCGTAGGTTATATTCTTACATTCATTACCTGGCTAATTTGGCATGTGTATTGTATGTGTTAGAAATTCCGGTTTGTTTATAAATAAGAATGTCTAATTTACTAAGGAATAAATACTAACTTTTTTTTTTTGGTCAAATGAATAAATACTAACTTAAACTCTAAGAAACTTTAAGGGGGAATATTTTGCCTAAAGTAGTTATTTGCTATGATTATGTAAGGGAAAACATATACTTACAACCTATTTTCGTTTATAACTTCTTGGAATCACATCTTAACCGTTAATTTTCTCTAATCTGATAGTTATAATTTATTGAAAATTAATAATTAATTAATAAAGTAATTATTTGCTATGGTTATGTAAATACCATATGATAGTGGCCTTTTGTTCTGCCGTGAAGATTTAATATTGGGCTTGAAATGAACCTGATAATTTAGTCCAGAACAACTTTCAACTAAACACTAAGAAAAATTTATATTTATAGTTTGATAAATTCACATTAAAGATAAAGAAATAGGGTCAATCAAAACGTAAATAGAAATCAATGTCAATTCTTGATCCTCTAATTAATTTTGTCTTGTAGGTTGCCCAGATGAGGAAATGGATCGTTTAACTCTTCAGTATGTTACGGATGAAGGGTCCTGGAATTGGTCTAGATTTGATCATCTTCTTCCCCCTGAGGTTTGCATGTGCATTGCAAATATTCACCCTCCTTCTCCTCTTGGTGGTAGTGACAGTGTGATATGGGCTTTGACTGCTGATGGTAGATTTACGGTACGTTCTGCTTACTTATTTTTAAATGATAAGTCTTTAGGTCTCCAGCAGCGATATATTCAAGGGTCGAGAAGTTGTTCCTGGGACAAAGTGTAGGGTTGGAATGGGCCACCTAGAGTTAAAACTTTTCTTTGGTTGCTGTTGGGGAATAACATTTTGACTAATGCTCAAGGCTTGCGTCGTCACATTTCTGATAATAGTTCGTGATCTCGGTGTATCTATGGTCATGAGGATTGTCTTCATGTGGTTAGAGATTGTTGGAAGATTCAGGAAATATGGTGCCATCTGATTCCTCATCATAAGTGGCAATCCTTCTTTGCGCAAGATTTGGGTGAGTGGTTACATTTTAATCTCTCAACTGATTACATGGAACAGGTGTCTGGAAATTGGTCAACTCTTTTTGGTATTATGTGTTGGTTAATTTGGAAAGCAAGAAATGAATGGATTTTTGAGCATTTGGAGACTAATCCTTCTAGCATTATTCGTTCAACTTTTCTTTTGAGAGATAATTACTTCCAAGCTCAATTGCTACAGAAACAAGGCGGGCTTCGGTTGCAACCATCTAGGATTCAAACTTTCATTAATTGGAAGTTTCCTTTGGAAGGGTGGATAAAGATTAATACAGATGGTTCTTATGCTCAATGTGGATTACAATCTGGATGTGGAGGGGTTATAAGAGATTGTAGAGGTGATAGGTTAGTTGGTTTCTCCAAAAATTTGGGGCATAGTTCATCGGTTGCTGCTGAGATTTGGGGTTCTTATTTGGGTTTTCAAATAGCTTGGAATGTGGTTATAGAAAGGTGTGGCTTGAAGGTGACTCTATAGTTGCAATTAATTTATTTTCCAAACAAAATACTGAGATGCATCCTTTACATGACTGATTTTATATATAAGGAATTATTGGGGAGAAGCTGGCAGGTTTATGTCTCTCATACTTATAGAGAAGCGAACAGGATAGCTGATTGGTTAGCTACGCATACTTTTTCTGCAAACTGAGATATTCAGTTTTTTAACACACCTCCTATATAGGTTGCAAAGATAGATTTCTTTAAGATTACAGGGGTAGCTTTCCCTCACTTTGTTCTAGCCTAGTTTATTTTCTCTATGTATTAAAAAAATAATATTGTTATCATCAAAATAAAAGTATATGCTTGCATGGCTTAGTAGTTAGTAGGGCCTTTTTTTTTTTCTTTTTTTTTTTTGAAATTCTTATTTGCACTCGTAGCAAGGGCAGTTTCACAAAACTAATAAATTTGCATTTACTTCAGTACCCAATTTATCATTGTCTTTTTATTTTAATTATAGTTTTACATTATACATAAAAGTGATGCACAATTGCACATTCATTGATACAGAATAAAACAAACTTCTTTGCTTGAGAAACACAAAGGAATTTCTCCTTATTTTAACACACTCCACTCAACAACTAAGATTAGATGCACAAAACATCACCGGCACAAAGTCACCAACATTGCTAATCTACGATCTCTGAGGCTCTCTGGTTAAACCTTCAAAGTCTCACCCTCTTTTGAATGAACCATTATTTCCAATTTTTGACACAGTTCTCAACTTATTCTTAGCTTGATGAATAAAATTTGAAAACTGGTCTGTTTCGTTTTCCTTCTTGTTGGTGCCATAAGCCACATCTGGTGCAGGGTTGCTCTGCTCCTCACGGCCACTAATGTTTGAGAAGCTTCTGATTTTATACTTAGCACGTTTAATGTAGTTGGTGAAAGTGTCTTCCCTATGTAGTGGTTTCTTACCATGTTGTTCTGAGTCCTCCCCAACACCTACCATCTTTGCCTTTGTTGAGCGTTTCCTTTGCCTTGGAACATATGGTTCAGTTGAAACAACCTTCGTTGCCTCGCCACCATGTGTGTTTGATTTTGTTGAGTTTTCATTCCCCATCGATGTAGAGGGATAGCAGTAATTTTTTTGTTTTCAAGATGGGAGGATTTGAATCAGTAATGGAAGGCCTAGGCTCCTGGTAGTGGTGTTTGTTTCTCAAACGGTTTAAGCTCAGAAGATTGTGGGTTAAGTGCAAGTTGTAAGAGGTGCAGAAGCTTGGTTTTATAGGGTATAGCCCGGTGTGAAAAGGAAAGATTGAGAGACAAGGAACTAAAACGAGTTGTTCGAGCTTAGTTAGTCAAATTCGAGTTGGAGAATTTTGCCGTCCATATGGTTTATTCGAATCAGACGGGTAAGAATTTGTAAAAAAAGTTTAACCCTTCTTCAAATCAGATTAATTGAATAATCAATGATCCCATAAATAATATAAGGAGGGGGTATGTTTGAATTGTCATTGTTGAGGAAACCAATAGTACATATGGTTTATTCGAATCAGACGGGGAAGACATAGTATAATTTGTAAAAAAAAGTTTATCAATATAACCCTTTTTCAAATCAGATTAATTGAATAATCAATGATCCCATAAATAATATAAGGTGAATTGTCATTGTTGAGGAAACCAATAGTACATATGGAAACCAATAGTATTTACAGACTATTGTGAGAGCTGTTTTCTTAATTTTACATGGAACGAGAGAGTGTTGGGAATCTAAGGATGGGTTCCCACAACCCTTTTGTATCTCGAGCAACACTTAGTGTGTGTAATACACAAAAACAAACCAGTATGAGGGTTTTCAAAGGAGCACTTAAATGGTATTGGATTCCTAAATGACTTGTGCAGTTAGAGAAATAAACAAAACTCAGTTGAAAGAATCACATTGCTAGAGTTTTATTTTATTTTATTTTCTTATATTGTTGTGCATAAAAACGGAAAACCAACCCGAATTATATATATATATATATATATATATATATATATATATATATATATGGGTTTTATAAAAGTTATTTATAGAAAAAATGATTGTGTTATGTTATAGAGATTCGTTTTGCGTATCAGAGTTTTTTTTTTTTGCTGCGGGCCTCACAAAATGTTGTGTGTGTAGGAAATTTTTTATGATCATGTTAAATGATAGATGATAAACCCATTATATATATATATATATATATATATATATATATATATATATATATATATATATATATATATGAGGAGGGATCTTTTGACTCTAGAGTAAGACTTACAAGTCTTACTCCCTATCAACCGTTGATTTCCGTCCATCTAACGATTATTATTTATTTGAAATTAATTTAATAATTAATTTCAAATAAATAATAACCGTTAGATGGAACGTAAATCAACGGCTGAGATGGGGAGTAAGACTTGTAAGTCTTACTCTGGAGTCAAAAGATCCCTCCCCTATAAACCCATTATATATATATATATATATATATAATGGGTTTATCATCTATCATTTAACATGATCATAAAAAATTTCCTACACACATAACATTTTGTGGGGCCCGCAGCAAAAAAAAAAATTCTGATACGCAAAACGAATCTCTATAACATAACACAATCACTTTTTTTACGACATAATTCTTATAAAACCCATATATATATATATATATATGTGTGTGTGTGTATGTATGTATATATATATATATTTCGTGATTTGGAAAATGATATACAGCTTAAAGTGTTTTTTTTTCTAGAATGAGTTAGCATGACAACCATCCTTGATCAAAATTATGATTAAAATTTTCTCCTTGTATAGCATTGTTCGGTGTTATTGGAGATTGTTAATTGGTTTAGATATTAGGAGTTTAGATATTGGAGATTGTTAGGATCTTAGAGATTCTGTTTGTAATTATAGATAATATTTGTTTAGGAGTTTAGATATTGGAGATTGTTAGGATCTTAGAGATTCTGTTTGTAATTAGGAGTTTAGATATTGGAGATTGTTAGGATCTTAGAGATTCTGTTTGTAAGAGTACGTAGCCTTTGTATTGGCTTGCCTATTTAAAGGCTTCTTTTGAATATAATAGTAACACAATCAAAATACCAAGTTTATTTTGGTATCAGAGCCTTCCTGATAAACCACGCTTTCCGCAAAGTTTGTGTAGACAAGTGTGAAAGCTAGCCCTACGAGTATGGCCAAAGAAGGAGCCAGCAAGTTGAAGCCGTCGGACCCGGCGTCCCCGTATCACCTGGCAAACTCAGATAGCCCAGGCATTTTGCTTACAACTGTATTGCTGCGCGGAGAGGCCAACTACGAAAATTGGGCTAAGCTCATGAAAAACGCACTTAAGGCCAAAAATAAGTTGGGATTCATAACCGGAGTCGTGAAGAAACCAGACGAGGAAGACGCAGAAGAATGGCGAGCTTGGGAGATGTGTAACTCGATGATCAATGGCTGGATACACAACACCATTGACCCAAAGCTCCAACCATTCATCAAATGCTTTGATGAGGTGAAGGATCTTTGGGACGATCTAAAAGAAAGGTATGCTGTGGAAAATTTCTCCCGTCAGTACCAGCTCAAAACGAGTTTGGCTAATATAAAACAACTTGGCAGCAGTGTGGGAGAATACTACACAAAGCTGCGAGGAATATGGGACGAGCTTGAAGGGAGCAAAGCTCGCAAGGCGTGTGCATGTGGAGATAAATGTGCATACGCGAAGGAGACTGAAGAAGAGAGGGAACATGACCGAGTCTACCAATTTCTTATGGGTTTGGACGAAACCATATTTGGCAACTTACGGTCACAAATATTGAATAGCTCGCCCCTGCCTTCTGTGAACAAAGTGTATGCCACGGTTACGCAAGAAGAAACTCACCGTAACATAGCGCGTAATCAAGAAGAAAGAGCGAACGTGGTGGGCTATGCATCGCGTGTTGAATCCAAGGAGAAGATGGAGAAAACAGTGCAACGTGTGCCCTTTGAGAAACAGACTGAACGGCAACGTGTGCCATTTGAGAAACAGACTGAACGGTTCCCATGTCCTCACTGTGGAAAAACTAACCACGATCCTTCCAAGTGCTGGAATATCATTGGATTCCCACCAAATAGAACCGGTGGACGAGGGCGAGGAAGAGGACGTTCGGGGGGACGTTATATGCAGGAGCATGCGCATGCAGCGGTGACTTGGGATAACAACCAACGTGTGATGTCTCAGCCATCTGACACCCCGCAGCAGGTCACTACAAACTCGATGCTGACACCAGAAATTGTCAACAAGTTGATGGCACTGATCGATCAACCACGGTCATCAAGTGAAAAACTCTCTGGTAAGAACACTCATATCCAATGGCTTGTGGACAGTGGAGCCTCTCGTCACATGACAGGGTCCTTAAACCTTTTACAAAAAATCACAAATATTCAACCTTTGTGTGTAACCTTGCCAAACGGATCTGTCACGTGTGCAAAAAAGGAAGGAACTGTTGTACTTGATGGACAATTAGATCTGGAAAATGTGTTATATGTGCCTCAATTGAGATGTAACCTGATTTCCGTCTCGCAATTGTTGAAACACAACAGAAATATAGTGACGTTTACTGATAAAAGTTGTTCTTTGCAGGACCTAATGCTGAAGAGGGAGATTGGTTTGGGTGAACTTAGTGATGGAGTATATGTGTTTCAGTCCACGCGTGCTTCAGCTTCAACAGTTCGAGCAGGAAAATCTGTGGAGTTGTGGCATAACAGGCTAGGACACCCGTCATATCAAGCATTATCTTTGATTCCAGAATTTAATTTTGTTTTGAATAAAGATGTAATTAATAAGGCATGTGAAGTTTGTCAACGTGCCAAGCAAACTCGATCTGTGTTTCCTTTAAGCTATTCCCGAAGTAAGGATTGTTTTCATTTAGTGCATTGTGATACTTGGGGACCTTACAAGACTTCTTCTTTCTCGGGTGCTCATTATTTTTTAACTATTGTGGATGATTTTAGTAGGAGTTTGTGGGTATATATGATGGCAGACAAAAGTGAAACTTACGATCGAGTAAGTAAATTCCTGGCTATGGTAACTAATCAATTTGGTAAGAGTGTGAAAACAATACGTTCTGATAATGGGACGGAATTCAAATCCAATAAAATAATGAGGCTCCTTAGTGAGAAAGGAATTTTGCAGCAAACCACGTGTGTCTATACACCACAGCAGAATGGTAGGGTAGAAAGGAGACATAGACATATACTTAATGTGGCAAGAGCATTGGTCTTTCATGCAGGTATGCCAGTTGAATTCGGAAGAAAGCGTCCTCACTGCAGCGCATTTGATCAACAGAACACCCACAAAAATCCTTCAAGGAAAGTCACCTCATGAAGTACTAAATGGAGAAGCACCAGATTACAGTACCTTGCGCACATTTGGATGCTTGTGCTATGCTAACACCCGACCCAAACCTCATGACAAATTTGCCTCACGGTCACGACGTTGTGCCTTCATTGGGTATCCCACTGGACAAAAAGGTTGGAGATTGCTGGATTTGGAAACACAAGAACGATTTGTATCAAGGGATGTTACCTTTCAAGAAAATATATTCCCATTTCAAGCCAAACCAAGAGATGAGCCTGTGCCTAACTCACCTCCAGCACAACCCGCAATCGACAAGGAGACTATGGTGAGAGAACAACCTTCTGAACTTCCAATTCTTGAGGAACCAGTTTCGGAGGAAAGGGGGAGTGACTCTCGTTTGGAAAAAAGTCCTGATATAACAGCTTTCCAGCCTCCATTAGAAGATCGTCCGATTACAACGGAACATGCAGTGCAGCACTCCTCTCCTCGACGTCAACCACGTGCACGAAAGCCGCCCTCCTACCTGCAGGACTACGCGTGTCATATGGCTGAAACACATTCACCTCCCACCGTCCACACCAATCTCACCTCAGGTATTCAGTATCCAATGAGTAATTATGTTAGTTTGAATAATTTTTCTGCGCAACATCGAGCTTTTGTTGCAGCCATCGATGCAGGTCAAGAACCTAAAAACTTTCGCGAAGCCATGAATGACTCACGATGGGTGGAGGCCATGAGATTAGAAATTAATGCATTGGAGGATAATGGCACTTGGCACATCTCTGAATTACCTCCAGGAAAACATGCTCTTCCAAGCAAATGGGTCTACAAAATTAAATATAAATCTGATGGAACTGTGGAACGCTATAAGGCACGACTAGTGATCGCCGGAAACCATCAAATTGCCGGAGAAGACTACAGCGAGACGTATGCACCCGTTGCGAAGATGGTGAGTGTTCGGACGCTGCTGTCAGTAGCAGCTGCTAAAAACTGGGACTTACACCAACTTGATGTGCACAACGCTTTCCTGAATGGCGATCTAAGCGAAGAAGTTTACATGCGATTTCCACCAGGTTTCAGCAATGGTTCAAACAATAAGGTATGTCGTCTTGACAAATCTCTCTACGGCTTGAAACAATCTCCGCGAAACTGGTTCTCCAAACTGAGCACATCCTTGACAACGTATGGTTTTGTCCAATCAAGAGCGGACTACACACTGTTTACACTTCAAAGAGGAGCCACTTTCTTGGCCCTTTTAGTGTACGTAGATGATATCATCTTGGCAGGGAATGACACACAAGCATGCAGTGACGTGAAAGCCTACCTCAATCGGTGCTTCAAAATCAAAGATCTGGGACACTTGAAATACTTCTTGGGTATCGAAATTGCCCGTAGCAAGAAGGGCTTGTTCTTATGTCAGCGAAAGTATGCTTTAGACATTCTTTCTGAGGCAGGTCTTAGTGGATGCAAACCATCACATTCTCCTATCGAGCAAAATCATCGCCTGGCTTTGGAGGAAGGGCCAGCATGTGAGAACCCTGAACGATATAGGAGACTGATTGGGAAGTTAATTTACCTTACCATTACAAGGCCAGACTTGAGCTATGTGGTTCATATCCTCTCCCAATTTATGCAGCATCCTAAACAAGCACACTTCGAAGCAGTCATACGGGTCCTCAGGTACGTTAAACTAAATCCTGGACAGGGCCTCCTTTTGCGCTCAGATTGTGATCTTAAAATCCATGCATACTGCGACTCAGACTGGGCGTCGTGTCCCCTCACTCGAAGATCTCTTACCGGCTTCTTTATTATGTTGGGAAGTTCACCAATCTCTTGGAAAACGAAGAAACAAGTAACTGTCTCTCGTTCATCAGCCGAAGCGGAGTACAGATCAATGGCAGCCGCTACCGCAGAACTAGTTTGGCTTAAATCCTTCCTTGCCGCCCTTGGTGTCTCTCACTCGACTCCTATGGAATTATTTTGTGATAATCAGGCAGCTTTACATATAGCTGCAAACCCAGTTTTCCATGAAAGAACGAAACATATTGAATTGGATTGTCATTTTGTGCGTGACCATATCATGGCAAATACCATAGTTACTGCTCATGTTCGTTCCTCTGCCCAGCTTGCAGATCTGTTCACCAAAGCCTTAGGACAGCGCACGTTCCTTGGATTTCTTCCCAAGTTGGGCATTTCATCCTTACATGCTCCAACTTGAGGGGGAGTATTGGAGATTGTTAATTGATTTAGATATTAGATTGTTTAGATATTGGAGATTGTTAGGATCTTAGAGATTCTGTTTGTAACTATAGATAATATTTGTTTAGGAGTTTAGATATTGGAGATTGTTAGGATCTTAGAGATTCTGTTTGTAACTATAGATAATATTTGTTTAGGAGTTTAGATATTGGAGATTGTTAGGATCTTAGAGATTCTGTTTGTAAGAGTTGTTCACAGGCAAAGTAGAATTGGTGACTGGAACAATAGGCAACGAACCAGTTTGTTTTGCTCCTCTTTCCAGTACGTAGCCTTTGTATTGGTTTGCCTATTTAAAGGCTTCTTTTGAATATAATAGCAACACAATCAAAATACCAAGTTTATTTAACAGATGACATTCAATGCCATTGCCACGTGTTCCTACTATCAACACAATACAACACAGACCCATATACTATTATTTACAACTTTCTCCTTCTACTTCAACACATAATCCTTTGCCCAAGCTAGATAACCTCTCACCCTTGCTGTCTTCCTGTGACTTCCCTCTTCCATACCCGTATCATGATGACACTATTTCAATGCTTTTTTTTTGCTATAATGTTTTTTTTTATATTTTAATCCAGATAATTTTATTTCAAAATTTAATATCCGATTGAAAGTTTATTTCAAATTTATAAAATATAATATAAATATAAACTTTTTTTTTTTGGTAACAGATAAATATGAACTTTCGAAATATATAAAAGAATCATTTAGTGATTTTTTTTTCAATTTTTATAAGATTTAATACAAACAATCAAGATAACGAATGTTTAATTTGATAGTTAAATCGATAAAAGCTATATTATTTTTTATAAAAATAAGGGTTTATCATCTATCATTTAACATGACTAGAAAAACTTTCACACACTCACAACATTTTGTGGGGCCTGCAACAAAAAAAAAAAACTCTGTCACGCAAAATGAATCTCTATAACATTACTCAATCATTCTTCCTACAACATAACTCTTATAAAACCCTAATAATAATCCTTCTCGTAATATGTATGTATATATATATATATATATATATATATATATATATCTATATATATATATATAAATAATTATTTCTATAACCGTTTTACATAGAGGTGGCAAAACGGGTTCGGCTCGGCGGGCCAACCCGCCCCACTAGCTAAACGGGGCGGGGCGAGCTCCTTTTTTGGCGGGTTGATGTCGGACATAGGCGGGTCGAGGCGGGTCAGTGTAAAATAGGCTCGGGCTGGTGGGCAACCCGCCAAACGGGGCGGGGCGGGCTGAATTTTTCAGCCCACTTTCAAAAGAGGGGCGGGAGCGGGGGCGGGTTGACTCATTTTTTGGCGGGATGGGGTAGGACGGGCCGCCCACTTTGCCACCTCTAGTTTTACATACTGCAATGATAGATATATGGTTATGATTGTCCACATTTAATGTTTTCTCTTTTGTATGATTATTATTCCTAATATTTAATACTTTCACATATATATATGGCAGCAAGTATTTGACTGCTGCACGTGCAACAGCTGCAGAAATGTAAATGCAATAATAATCTCAAGGGTTTATCATCTAAGTTAACATGACCAAAAAAAATTTCCTACACACACAACATTTTGTGGGGCCCGCAGCAAAAGGAAAAAAAACTCCGGCACGCAAAACGAATCTCTATAACATAACACAATCATTTTTCCTACAACATAACTCTTATAAAACCCTAATTTCAATCCAAAAATTTTGTTTGGTGGATGATGCATTTGATAGCATATAAAGAACTATTTATTTCAACCTAAAAACTTAAAATGTTGGATGAGACTATATTAGTAATTTTATATTCTTTAACATTTTCTATTCATAATTTTAAATTGTGGAGTAATTGTTGCTAACTTGGTATGCATAACATGAATGCGATGTAAGGTATAATCAAATATGTAAGTTTACTTTTCACCAAAAAAAAAATTGTAAGTTTACTCTTCTTTCTATCATAAGTTGATGATTAAATTAATATTATTATCTACACTTATCAATGATAATATATATTCAAACTTAATGTATTTCATATAAATCATGACATAGTTTATTTTTATTAAAATTTTAAAAAATTATATAATATTGACCACTCGAAATCTAATTTAGATAAAGTTTATTCTGCTTTCATATGGGCAGAGTTACTTATTATTATTTCATATAATAGTGATTAAAGGACAAGAAAATGCAATGATGAATGGAAAAAATCCATATAGTAATACATAAGTGGACGAACGAAAGTGATGGTGCATCTATATTCACTCGTGATGCTGAAACCAATATATGAAGAAAAGGATAAAGTGTATAAATAACAAGATGCATGCATGTATTTATATGAAGGACATCACAAATTATCTAAAACTATATGGATTAACTTGTCAATACGAAAGCTGGAAATTTTTGTAACAACTTTCTTATGTCTTGGTTAAAAACTGGACGCAACTCAATACATAAATATACATACTTCTAAATAATAATAAAAAGGGTAAATCTCAACACCGGATAAATTTTTTAAATAATAATAATACTTTAGTCTAATGTATATTAGGATTTAATTTTGTTTTTAGCTTAAAGAAAATATTTTTAACTATATATATATATATATATATATATATATATATATATATATATATATATACACACACACAAATTTGGCCATGTTATAAGTAAGAGTTTAAATAAATAAATTTAAAATATTTAATTAATATAAAATTCAACTTAAAATAAATAAATTTGAATAATTTCAAAATTAAAATGAGTTGAACTCGAAAAAAAATTTTAAATTTGTATTGAACCAAGATTATGTTAATATATATATTTAAATTAATTTATTCCAGGTTAAAAAAAATTAATCAAAATCCAAAATGGCTCCGCTCGAAGTAGTTGATACCTTAATGTAATACTGTACTTGGGAACTAGCTAAGCCGATGAAATTCAAGTGGTTATTATTGTGATGGTTCTATGAAATTGACGGAGCTAAGAAATGATTTGAACTCAGGAAATTGAATATGTTGAAAAACAAGTGAAGTGCAGCAAATCAAGTTACTTTTAATTAAATGTTTGAAAAACAGTGAAGTGCAGCAAATAAAATATATCACTTTTAATAAACATAAACCCTTGAAATAATCAATCTAAAGTAAACGCTTACCACAAGCAGAAAGAATTAACATTGCATTTTGCGCGAAAGGAAAGCTCCTTAACATCAACACGTCTCTTTGTCTCCAAAGCACTTTTTGTGGGTATGTATCAACCCGTCTCTTTGTCTCCTTAATATGGTGTGGGTTTTGCTTTTTGATTTGTGTACTTTAATGTTTCATTTGTAGTTATTTTTTAAACTGTGCATCTGTTTATGAACTGGCTAGGTTCAAAATTTGTTAATGCTATTTTCTGGAGTCAGAGACAGTGCTAATGACTGCAAATTGCTTGATAAAATGACTGAGAGAAACTTGATTTCATAGACAACAACTTGCTAAGGATTATATTTGAAGTTGAATTTGAGAGTTTAGAATGGGTAAATAAATTTAGTTGGCTGTGGGTTTCAATTGAAGGATGTTACTTTCAATTATTTTTCGTTGTGATTTGAGAATGAAGCATATTATGTGTTTGATTAAATGTCTAATGGTGCATGATCCCTGTTTTCTTGTTTAATGCTCGGTTTTTAATCTTTATTGTGATGGCTCATTCTTAATCATACTGTGGGAATTCATTATTTATTTTTTAATGGTGATGAATTATTGGTGGAAGTACTTTGAAGTCAAGAAATATGAGTTAGGATTATTCTTCAAATTTTGTCCTCGGATGTGAGTTTTTTGCTATGCTTAATTGGGAGTTAAACCTTTAGGAGAGTATTCATGCATTCTCATAATCCATGTGTCGTGCTTGGCTGTTTGATTCGGGTCAAATTTCTTAGGGATATTTTGATTGCCCCTGGTTTTTAAGGGGGGGGTTTTCCTGGTCATGAGGCATGAAGACTAAAACCTTTTTGTTTTTCTGCATTTTTTACTGATTGAAAGTGATATGAAAGTGTGGACTGTTGGAAGGTTGAATTAAGTTGCTTTATTAAAATGAATACTAAATGAAAACGAGCTTCCATTTTATCTCAATTTGTTCAAGTAATCTGTTTCACATTCATGTTTAGTTAGGCACTTAGGCTTAGGTCGGAGGGCTTCCGTTATATCTTAATTTTACTTCTTGTTTACATGGCTGGCTCTATTTAATTGATGAACAACTTCTTGAATTCAATTCAGAACTTAAGTTTCCAATGATCCCTAACCATTGTATTCTGTGTCTCTGAACAGTGTTGCCTTGGCTCAGCCTTGCTTGGATGACACAATTGAGCTGCAGGTGTTACAAGATTTATCTGTAAATGCTTGGTGCGTCACAGTCATGTAAAATTGCAAATATACACCAAACTCTACTCAGCCTCCTTGTTAAATGCAAATCAATGCTTGAACTGAAGCAACTTCATGCTATTGTGATCTCTTTCGGCTTATCACAAGATGACCCATTTATATCCAAAATTCTTTGTTTTTCTGCTCTGTCCAATTCAGGCGACATTGATTATTCCTACAGGGTTTTCTCCCAGCTTTCCAGTCCAGCAATTTTTAGCTGGAACACAATCATAAGAGGCTACTCAAATAGAAAAAATCCAATTCATTCCCTATCAATTTTTTTGAAGATGCTGCGACTTGGGATTGCACCAGATTACTTAACATACCCATTTCTTGTGAAGGCATCAGCTCGTCTTTCAAACCAGGAATCCGGTGTATCTGTGCATGCCCACATTATAAAAACTGGGCATGAGTCTGATAGATTTATCCAGAATTCTTTGATTCACATGTATGCTTCTTGTGGGAATATTGTGTGGGCTCATAAGGTATTTGATAGTATGCAGGGAAAAAATTTGGTTTCATGGAATTCCATGTTGGATGGCTATGCTAAGTGTGGAGAAATGGTTTTGGCTCAGAAAGTTTTTGAGTCCATGTCAGAGAGGGACGTTCGGTCATGGAGCTCTTATATTGATGGTTATGTTAAGGCTGGGGAATACAGGGAAGCTATGGCTATCTTTGAAAAGATGCAGGCTATTGGGCCCAAGGCCAATGAAGTGACTATGGTGAGTGTCTTGTGCGCTTGTTCACACCTGGGTGCTCTAGAGAAGGGGAGAATGATGCACAAGTACATAGTTGACAGTGGATTACCACTGACATTGATTTTGCAGACTTCTCTTGTGGACATGTATGCCAAATGTGGGGCAATAGAGGAGGCTTTGCTTGTATTCCGTGGTGTCTCACAGAGTCAAACTGATGTGTTGATTTGGAATGCAATGATTGGAGGTCTTGCAACACATGGGTTAGTAGATGAATCTCTTAAATTGTTTAAGGAAATGCAAATAGTTGGTATCCGTCCTGATGAGGTCACATATTTGTGCTTGTTAGCTGCCTGTGCCCATGGAGGGTTAGTCAAAGAAGCGTGGTACTTCTTTGAGAGTCTTGGTAAATGCGGCATGACACCTACAAGCGAACACTGTGCTTGCATGGTAGATGTGCTGGCACGTGCAGGTCTATTAACAACTGCATACCAATTTATTTGTCAAATGCCCATAGAACCAACGGCTTCCATGTTAGGTGCTCTTCTTAGTGGGTGTATTAACCATAGAAATTTAGATCTCGCAGAAATAGTTGGCAGGAAGCTTATTGAGCTAGAACCAAATCATGATGGAAGATATGTGGGCTTAGCAAATGTTTATGCAGTTGTCAAACGCTGGGATGATGCAAGAAGCATGAGAGAAACCATGGAGAGAAGAGGGGTGAAAAAATCGCCTGGGATAAGTTTTGTTGAAATATCTGGAGTCCTTCATAGATTCATTGCTCACGATAAATCGCATCCTGATTCAGAAGAAACTTATTCTATGCTAAAATTTGTTGTCTATCAAATGAAACCTGGCTGTCGCCAAGACAATAAGGAAAGTTCGTTGAATGATACCTTAACAGAAGATGATTTGCTTCTCTATTGAGTAGATGGTATCGAAGTTTGTAGCAATTAAATTTTTTTGGAAGAATTATTGCACGGAACCTAGAGTTCAATGTTATTTATCAGAAGTCCTTTTGGTTTTTGGGTTTAGCAAAATGTCCTCATATTTTATCGCAGCTTGGAAATCCATGCACTATGTAGATTGGGTCCCCAACTTCTCATGTTGTTGCAAAATTCTTCCTCCTATGCCATCAATTACAACTATTTCTTACCGGTAAGACATAATTGTAATATTAAAGTTTTTTCTCTCTCTGCCACGTAAGACAACAGCCTTTTGAGGAGAGAGAAAAAAATCAGCTTTTAAAATTATAATTTTATCTTACAGGTAAAACATAGTTGTGATTCGTTGCAGGAAAAGAAAACTTCTCCCACGACATAAGAACTATATATCCCATGTAGATTACAACTTACTGAAAGTAATTTTGAAATGTAATACCATTAAACCAGTGGGGGAAAAATTGTGTGCTCTAATGAGTAAGGACAAGAGAAAAGCCTTGAAAAACCTGATGCCCCTGGAATCATTAGCAGTGAGTTAACATAGTGGCATTTAACCATTTTGTTCTAGTGATGTTCCAATTATTATTTTATATCTATATAGCATAAAAATGAAAATGTTTGGGAGGAACTTAGATGTCTTGCTTCTTTTTATATAATGTATTTGTGTCTTTCACCACTATTGCAGATATATCCTTATCTAAAATTAAAATGATCAGTAACCAATAATCAACTTATTGGAATCGGAAAAAGCGAATTGCAGCAAATTATATTTAGTCTTCTACAATTCTTGTCCTCTGAAATGAACTTGGAGTTCCGTGGTTCAGGTGTTTTGCATGCTAACGTTTCGTTTGTAAATGGAACAGCAGAAATTTAACACTAGTGGAGCTGCCGAGTCAAGGTAAAAACATCAACGTTTTTTATTAAAGAAGTTTGATTATTTGATTGTGTTAAAGTGTATGATTGAAAGTAAATTTCTTTTCTTCTCCATTTAACTATATATAGTTCTGTGAAACAGAATTTTCTTCCTACTCTATATAAGAGGTTGCGAGCAAATAACTACTTTAGTAGTCTAGATATTGATGAGTTGATGCTGTTTCATCTCTCCATATGAAGTTGGAACTCTAGTGCTTCGCATGTACAAATCCAACTAGTACATATATATTTTGATAAAATTAACTTCAAGAATAAACATGCAGTGGTTGACATTTAGGTTAGAGTCTATTATTGACTTGAATAATTAATTTTCTGTGCTGTGTAGAAGTCTCAAACTTATCAGCTTTTGGTTCCCAAAATAGCTAATTGCTTCATTTTTGTTATTCAGAGATCTCAAGTCCCCCGAATATTAGAGGGCACATTTGGACCAAAATCATATATATTGTCATTGGTGGCATTTCTATTGACATTCTACATCTTCATTTGCTTGCGTATCCTTCAGGACATATTGCTCTCCCTCTTTACTTTTTCCCCATAGAAGAATATACATGCCAGCAATAACCAAGGCAGATCCTGCAACACTGCTTATTGCAGATAGGGATACATTAGGTGAAATGGAATGTAGAAAGGGAAATCATAGAAGAGTGATAAAAGGAATCAACCTTCCCATGTAAATTTCCTCCTTTAGTATATAGAAATCAAGCACGGCCACAAATATCTGTACAAGGGGCATAAATGCTGCAGTAAAAACTGGACCCCTTTGTTTGACACACCATGACATTGCCACATAGCACAAGCCCGACCCCACCAATCCCTAGGTTCACATGACAAATTTGAATATGATAAGTATGTACAGGTAATCATAATTGTTGAATATTCTACTTCAAATGCAAATCGATATTTAGATTTGAACTTGGAATTTGCAAAGAAACTAACAGACTACTTCAAAAACATTCTAAATGGCGTATGTCATTGGAAAGAATATACTTACAGCATATATAACACTCATTATTTCTAACTTCCCTTTGAGAATCCACGAGGTAGGGTTTCTCTTGAATATCAAAGTTGATATTGCTGATTGAATGCCAGAAAAAAGTGACAAAATAGCTGTGCTAGAGTACTGACATGGATATTTTTCGCTAATTTTTGCTTGTATAATAAACCATGAAGACCACAAGAGGCAGCCGGCAGTCAGAAGTATTGAACCTATAATCCATTTATCTAACTTGGCAGCTGGAGGTGTTATTGTAGCTTTGTTTGTTTTGTGCTGCGATAGTGGGTTGATTAAGGGCATTCCTTTATAAAGGACCAATAACAAAGCTCCACCAATGCACACAGAGGTTCCCAAGACTTTGGCTTTACCACTGTTGCTTTTCATGTTCACCTTCTCTATCCTAGGAAATTTTCAGGACAAAAGGATCAAAATTATTGTAGTTATATTCCACAATCAAGTAATATCATTTTGCTTAGCTTACCCAAATAGCAGTGCCACAATGAATGTAAATACAGGCACCATGTTGAGGAATGCACATGAGAACGTGACAGAAGTATATTCAAGTCCAAGAAGAAATAGGTATTGGGGGAGTGTTACTCTGAAAGGCATTGATAAAATATTAAAATCAAAAACTTTAGTGTCTAATTGTAGATATTAAAATTAAAACATCAGTACAGACCTTGATGCGTGTATCTTTGGTTACAAGAATACTTACCCGACAAGAGCAGCGAGGAAAAGAAGACATATTATGTGAGCCTCAAGTTTATGTTTTCTGTAAGAAGTAGAAAACTTTTAAAATTTTGTGGGGCGAAGAGGAAGAAGAATAAGAAGAAAGAAGTGAAGAGAGCAAGTGGTTCTTACCTTTCATAGAAGCATGCAATAGGTGCCATGAAGATAAATGAAATTGCCTGTCGATATGTTACAATGATCATGTTGTCCACTCCTTCATTAAGAACCTTCTTCAGAAGTAAATTGACAAAAGCCAGAGCTAAGTTAACTAAAATCATGATAAAAACTGGCTTGTACAATTCATGGCAATGCATCAACATCATGATTTTTTTTATGTACTTTGTTGTTTGTTGAGCTTTGGAAGCATGGTGTGTTGTCTTCAATATATAGATGAATTAATAACCTCCCAGAAGAGAGGAACAAACATTATGATATATTCCTCATCACATCAACACTCTCCATTCAACATTCCGGACTTCATTATTTACTTGCTTTTTATTTTTCACGTGGAAATTTACTTGGAATCTTATTGGGAACATATCAGACTCATCACATCAATATTTTTGAGATCACATTGCCATATTTTACAGATTGATTCCTTTAATTTTATTCTCTAGCTTGAATTTTCTGCAGGTTAGATCAGTGAAATGAAATGCTGTATAAGATCACGTTTTATTTGTCTACATCAATTGACATAAGAATTTGCTTCTCTTATGAAAAAATATAATCCAAAATATGGTGCCCCGTTTTAGAACCGTTAGCTTCTTACCCTTTTGAATGAGCACGTTGAATTAGAATTTCAAAGGTGGTCGTAACTTGTAAGCATCATGACTCGAAAGTAGAGGCAGATATGACATTGTCTCCATATCTTTTAGCTAACTGGGAATCTGTTTTTCAGCATTGCTGGGCACGTTAATGAATTGTTTATTAAATTTATCACGAGCAAGAACAAGATGTCAAATCTTGGCAAAAGGAGAGAAGCTAGTACAAAGTTGAAGGATGCTCTCTAACTGGAACGCATGCAAATTGCTCATAAACGATATGGAAGGTCAACATTGTAAGAATAATAGCACTTATAAAAGAGATATTAAGTTTGGGAACATTGTAGAATGAATCATTTTAGAATAGCACTTATAAAAGAGGTTTTGACGAAATTATTGAATAAATTATTAAGGACAAGAAAAAAAACATAATATTCGAATTTTTTTTGGCTAAAATAAATTATGAAATATAAAGAAGACCTTAAGAGCATATTCAGTTTTTTTTATTTTTTTATTTTCCTGAGAGCTAGATGAAAAACAAAAGAGCAGAAAGCAGGGGAAAAATAAAAACCATTATTAATGCCCAAAGCATCCGCAATGAGTTCAGCTCCAAGCCTTGCAAGGAAGTGAGCACGGCAATGGCCTTCTTTCGGAATAAATTTATCATGAAAATTATTTTGTGAACAATTCGAAATTTATATTGTAAAATAAATTCTTGGTACTTTAGATGGTCAGCATTCGAAATTTATTTTGCAAGGAAGTCAGCTCCAATCTCGATGGTCAACAAAATTATTTATATTGTAAAATAAATTCAAAATTTAGAAATAAATTAAGTGGAAAATTATGTGAACAATTTTTAGTGGTATAGGCAAATCAATTAATATCTCATTACTTTCTACATTGGAATTTTCAAATTGATTTTTTTTCTCCAACCAGTAATTAACATAAGACTTTTGGTACTTCCCCATGCAGTTTTTTGTTTTGCAAAGATTTCTATAGGAAATGGTTAAAACTTAAAACGAATTTGTATTTACTTAAAAAAAGAGAGAACAATAAGAAATTCGAAATATAATGTATAGTTGATTAAAAAATAATTTAAATTCAAAATTTAAATAAAAAATAAGAAATGACATATCTTCTATATCTATACTAAAGAAAAATTTAAATAAAAATATTTTAAATTCGAAATATAATTTATAGTTGATTAAAAAAAATTAATTTGAAATTTAAATAAAAAATAAGAAATGACATATCTTATATATATCTATACTAAAGAAAGGTTATTCTTTTCAGCAGCAAAATGCATCCTTGTACAACCGAAGGCTCAAAGCTCCAAGAGCTTATGTATCTTTTGTAGTGGGGTCATTATGAAAGATGCTGAATACGTAAATAACCATTCACAGTTTCATGAAACATTTCACCCTATAAAACGAAAAAAAAAGAGAATTAGTATACAAAAAATGAAAACGAATTTATAGCATTTGTTTATAAAGAAACCATAAATGATACCAATATAACAACCAGACACAGGAATGAAGAAAAAAAAATCGAAGAAATCATGCAGCAGCCAAAAAAGCCAATAAAATCTCCCTTGAACAGCATGAAAGTTAATTAATGTAATAGGGTATTTAAATTAAATTATTTTAGAAAATACAAAAACATTAATTAATATTTCCCACATATAAAATTTTCACTTGGGCTATATTAATTAATTTATTTTATTTTAAAATACTTTTAATTGAAACGACTCTATCGGGTTAATAATGAGGAAAAAAAATTATGTGCCACGATTTTGAAAAATAATATTCCAATTCCAATACCAGCATTTCAATCCATCATAACCCCATCATAGGAACATGGCGATAAATATACCAAAAATATCATAGCGTATGACCTTTGTAACACCATGTGTATACCTGGTTTGTTAACATGTCATCGTATTAAGCCACGCTTAATTAAAATGCGGAATAACTTTTTCTTTCATTCAATTATGACGTAATTATACTTGGCCAAGTTGATTACTTAATCATTTTCATAAAAACATTTCCTGCACGTAAATTGCAAATACAGCTAACTTAAATACCTTGATATATATAATAAAGTGAGTATCTAAGTTGCGAATCTACAATACGTAGTCCAGACAATATCCTGATAGATTATTACAACTCGAACATAGTCAAATCAATGTGAAATGGACAATCCCCATACTCACCAAATAAGGCAACAAAGCCCACAAAGTCTCAACAGCAATAACATAATCATAGCTAACAACAAAATAGCAACAGACATAATCCAGCATCCAACAAATCAGCATAACAACATATAAACCAGCTAAGCTCCGGCCTCCGCCGCTGGAGGACTCAACCCCCGCATTACCTGAACCTAAAATGGTGCCCTAAACGTGGGGTGAGATCTCTAAAAAGAAATCTCAGTAAGACAAGGGGTCCTCAAGGATCTTCCACCCCAAGCTCACTTACATGTGTAATATAAGTTCTAAAACAGTTTAACAATATATATAAGTTCCAAAGTCAGTGTAATGCACAGATAACCATGTCATATGTGTCAATATAATCTACTGGCCAGAGAAAATGCAGGAATACGTCTATTACCCACACAATGTGCAAGGCGCTACTTGCATCCAACTCAGTCTCACCATTTTGTATATATGACGCTAGATACTCAGGCTTACTGTCAAAATGGAACAACACATGCATATTATAAGGCCCTTACACTTAACAGTTCAACAGCATTTCAAATCATCAAGCATGAAAACATAGCATGCATATAAACCATTCCCCCATGGGGTATGATGGAACCAACAATGGCTAAACCGATGACACGAAAGCTTACCTGTATCGGTAAAGTCCTCTAATACCAACTCAGTATCACGTGGTCACCAACAACCAAACAATCCAGCGAATCACAATCTGGTTTAATGGCAAATACATCATCAATAATCATATCTTACCATTTCATGTCAAATTGAACATGTTTTTTTTTTTCGTTTAGCGTACTGCGGGCTTCTCCCAAAGCCCCCAATCACAAACAATCTTTACCATTTTTAAAACTGCAGTTGAAACTCTTTACCAAGTACTCTAAGATTTTAATATGTTAAACTAGACATCTCAAGCTTTCCAATGACATATTTTATGTCTCAATCGGAGTTGTATAACTCCGGTTATGATTTTTGCAAAGTTCCTACAACAACTGAATTTCCAACAATAGAGTCGCGATTTCAGACATAAACTGAGAGAAATAAACTTATCCAATGTATCTGAAAATTTACAAGGTTGTAGCTCTATGTGTTAGATTCACATAGGTCCAAACCTCACTCAATTTAGAGCTCTGTAGCTCGAGATATCGCAATTTTACTAAACTAGGTCATTGTTGTCTCGCGAATTATCCGATTACTGCATTTTTCCAGGAAGTATTCTAATACTGCCAGAAAAGTATTCGAATACTTCTTAGACAGAATGCAAAAACCTAAGTTTTAAGGTATAATTGACCTCCAATGATCCAAACTCAATCTGGAGTCCAAGAACTCCTTAAACAAATGTTTATTAACATGCTAAGGACTCAGAAACACATTTCTTTATTCAAATAGTTCAAGTTACGATTTTTAATTGTTTAAACAAGCTTAAAACATCAAAATGACAAGATTTATGATCATGTATACCTCTAAGGCACCACAACTCCGAAAATAAAGCACACAAAGGGTCCTTTACTCATCACCACAAACTGACTTCTCAAGGCAAGCAAAAATGTGATCAAAGGTAGGTTCTTTCACTTCAAAGATCAATCCTTGAAGCTTCCAAAGGCAAGGAAATGGCTCTCACCAAAGATGAACACCAAGACAGCCCCCAAAACCCCTCACACAACAGGCTACACTCAGAAAACAATGACCTTTCACCCACACAAGGCTTGTCCTCACAATACTCTACTATAATGATGAAGGAACAAAGAGCAAAGGAGGTCCCTTTGATGGAGTTCAAGAAGAAAAGGCTATGGAGTGGTAGAGGGAGAATGGCAATGGAACAGTAAACTATGGTCAACCTCCAACTCACGTAGCACAAAACAAGTGCCTAGGGTTTTGAGCCAAAGTGAGTAATTATAGCCCACTTAAGATTAAACACACAGTATTAGCGCTAATTGACATGCTTAGCATTTTAATCTCAAACTTTGGAATCTGATCCTACTTATTTTTCTAAGATTTATCATATATTTTTTTTATTTTTCTCAGCACCTTTCCAGTACGCGCTTTTCCATAGCCAATATCAGTTCTGGCACAATTTCTCATTATTTTGACCTGAAACTTGTTTTACTAGTCCTATATGATATTCTAGGAATATTCATGCACTTATTATAATTTTCCGGTATACTTCACCGATACGCATTTATACCGGGTAGCATAACCGGTATCTGCACTTTTCGTCAGAAAAGTGACTTTCAGCATTATTACTCACTTACTATAATTATTAAAGCCTCATAATAATTATTAGGGTCAATTATGGAATTATTTCCTAATTTCTCTTAATTAACGGTGCTGGTTCTTACAACCTTCCACAATGAGTATTACATCTTCATGAATCAAGGCCTAGCAGTATAGTAAGAATTAGTCCCAAAATGTGATCAACATTGTAACGCACTAATTCTTATCGGTCCTCAATGTAATTTCTCAACAAGATGAAATTACATTAGTACAATTTCCAATCAACATGAAATTACACTCCATAATGCAATTTCTCAACAACATGAAATTGCATTACCGCAATTTCTAAACAACATGAAATTGCCTTTTCAATCAAATTTCATAACAACATGAAATTGAATTAACGCAATTTCCAAACGACATGAAATTCCTCAGGTTAGATAAACCAATATGTCACAATATCACACGAGATCTCAAAAATTTGTGACATCCAATCATTTAAGCTCACAATATGCTTAAAGATTTTATTCATACATATATTTATAGATAAGACTTTTGTATTGTATAATTATGTGATGCTAGTATGTAAAATATAAACTGAAATGATGTAATATTTAGTAGACTGTAGGACCTATGTAAAGTAATTTCCTTTTGTACCTGACGTAACATTATCTATAAAGTAATGTTGGTAGATGTTTATATAATTTTCTTCATTGTTATTATCACCAATATGTCTTAATTAATAACATTAACTCCTTTCCATCTTATTTCTCACTGATTATGGGAAAACGTAAATAATAAATGTAAATGTAAAAAGAAAAAAAGAAAGAAAAGAAATCACGTAGTATTCCTTATAAAGGTTTGAAGCAAATCACATCTGAATGCATGTATAAAGAATTGATTCACGGGTTACACACAACATTTAGACTAAAAATCGGAAATTAGATCAGGCACATGGGATTAACAAAATTAAAGAACAAGAAGTTAAATGACGACGTTGCGCCAGCACATGGAGATAAAATAAATAAGTGTATTGTATTGATTCAAATAAGGTTGTTGGAGACAAATTAATAACCCTATATATGTTGATAAAACTGTTGGTCATAGATGAGGCAAGAATCAATTATCCTGATATGTAGGTAGAAGTACCAAAAAAGAGTTTTTATTAGACAAAAGTGGGCTTGAGTTGAAACAAAATCAGAAGTATGTAACAAATTATGGTTGCTCAGTTGACGCACGAGAATTGAGCAAGTGGGGATAAAAATATGTGTTCGATACTTTTCAATACTATATTTGGGAGGGGATTAAAATCTTAATTCTAGACCCCGTTATAAACTCTGAATTAGTTAGGAAACTATGAGATTATTGGAGGATAATCTAAAAAAAAATCAATAAAAAAATAAGTGTTACGATCAATCTCTTTGTTGATTAATTTGAAAAAAAATTAATAACCCACTAAAATGAAAGATAAAATGGTTATTATTCAAGATACCTACAGAATACAACATCAGTTCCTATATATCTGTTGGTGATCCCAACCAACTGACCTACTAACTAACTGACCTACTAACTACTATTCAGCTCCAACCAACTAACCAACTAACTAACTATTACAACCGTTAACCACCCCTTACTAACCATAGTCAAGTTACATAGTCCTGAAGCCTGGTAGAAGGAGCTCTCACCCGCGTGGAACTCCTCTTCGTAACAATACCCTCCTCATCAAGAGAAACCTTGTCCACAAGGTTTAAAGAAGGATAGCAACGGACAAGATCTTCAGCGTTCTCCCAGGTAGACAGGAGGTAAGGTCAAACGATAAGCTACATCACTCAACTTCTGCTCCACCGGAAATGGCCCAAAAAAACGAGCTGCCAACTTGTGATTGGCCCTTCGTGCAACAGAGATCTGCCTATATGGTTGAAGCTTGACCCACACCAAATCCCCTACCTGGAAAATGCGTTCTCTGCGATGCTTATCAGATTGTACCTTCATGCGGTTTCGAGCTCTCTCCAAATGAACTTTAAGTCTAGACAACAATTCATTCCGACGAGACAACACTGAATCCACAGCTTCTACCTTCAACAGACCACGAGGATAATGTGGAATCATCATTGGAGGCCTGCCATAGACTGCTTCATAAGGGGACATAGCAATGGCAGAATGGACAGAAGAATTATAATGAAGCTGAGCCCAACCAATGAATTTAGACCATTGTTGTGGTTGTTCATGACAAAAAGCTCTCAAATACTGCTCCAGATACCTATTGGTGACCTCGGTTTGTCCATCGGATTGTGGGTGATAGGCAGTAGTGGTACGCAACAGAGTGCCACTCAATTTAAACAATTGAGTCCAGAATTGACTCATAAAAATCGGATCTCTATCAGTCAACAAGGAACGAGGAAAACCATGGCTTGAGACCACCATTTCGCAAAATGTAAGAACCCGCACCGCTAATTAAGGTAATTAGTGAATTAATTATGATAATTAGGAAATAATTCCATAATTGACCCTAATAATTATTAATGGGCTTAGATAATTATATTGAGTGAGTAAAAATGCTGAAAGTCGCTTTTCGGAAGAAAAGCGCAGATACCGGTCCTGCTGCTCGGTATAAATGCGTACCGGAAAAGTATCCCGGAAAATTATAACGAATGCATGATAATTACTAGAATATTACGTAGGACTTGTAAATCAAGTTTCAAGTCAAAACGACGTAATCTGATGCCAGAACTGATACTGGCTATGGAAAAGCGCGTACCGGAAAGGTGCTCCGAAAAATAAAATAAAAATATGACAAATCTTAGAAAAATGCGTAGGTCTAGATTCCAAAGTTTGAGATCAAGATCTTTTACTTTGCTATTAAGGCTAATACTGCGCGTGTGTAGCCTTGTGCCTATAAATAGACATTTTTGGCACACAACCCTAGACATTCTTATTTTTCTACGTGGGTTTTGGGTGGCTGAAGGGAGGTGGCTGCTGTCCATTGCTTCTCCTTCACCATTCTTGAGCCTTGGACCAAGTCCTCCTTGTTCTTCCTCTCTTCTTCTTACAAACACATAGTAGGGTGGGTTGTGAGGGTGTGAGGTAGTGCTTGCTGCACACTCAGCCACTGTTGAGTGCATCCTTGAGGGCTGGTTGAAGTGTTGAGTTGTGTGAGTGGGAGTTGTGTGTGTTTCTTTGGTAGTGGAAGCTCCAAGAAGCAACCTTTGGGTAGAAAGACCAAGTCTTGTGCACCATTTTCGTGCACCCTTGTTTGGCCTGAGTTGAGGAACCTTGTGAGTTCCAAGAGCACCATTGTTGGCTGCTCAAAGCTTGGGGTAAGTGTTCTACACCTTTGATCCTAAGTTTAATGCTTAAAGTTGGTGTCTTGGCATGTAAAAAGTTAAAATGAAGTAACCAACACCTAAATGAACTTGTATATGCTTAAAGATGCATGCTTTAACGTGTACATGTGTTAAAAGTTGGATCTTTGGGATGGATACTCACGAAATGCAGAAACTGCATTCTGTCGTGAGATATCCGGATATTTGTCGAACAGATATCCGGATATCAGCATCCGGATATGGTATCCGGATATTGATATCCGGATATGGGATCTGGGTATCCGGATATGACATATCCGGATATGTCCAGTGTGATATCCGGATATGGCATATCCGGATATACCCCTTATGATATCCGGATATCCTGGGTTCTGCGCAGACAGTAGCTTCACTGTATGAACAGTAAGCTATGGGGTGTGTGTGGACCCTAGTTTAAGGAAGTTGAACTTCTGTAATAAATGGACTAAGTCAGAATCACATGATTAAGGGCTTATGGCTTGGTTGGAAGCCTTAAGACGTAAAACGTAAAGGAAAGGCGTAATCTTTAAGTTGTATGCTTGTGATACATGATTATTGATGTGTTATTGGTCCATATCAGATTGTGATACTGCTGTTTGTGGACTTGTGAGTGGTTGGACTCTTGGCTTGGGTAGCTAGCTTGCAAGGTAAGCTTTCGTGTCCTCGGTTTAGCCATTTTGATGTTCCACCATGTCCCATGGGGATGGGTTTATGCATGCTGTGTTACATGCTTTGATTATTTTGGAAATGCTGTTGAGCTGTTTATATGTAATGAGCTATTATGATATGCATGTGGTGTCCACCTAGACGGCAATCCTGAGTATGTAGTACATACAAGATGGAGAAGCATGTGGGTGAGGTGCAGGTAGTATCCATGTACTCATGTAGGCATAGACGTATTCCTACATTTCTCTGGCCAGTAGATTTGAAAGCACACATGACATGAATAATTGCTGCATCGCATGATTTTGGAACTTATACTGTAATACTGTTTTAGAACTTATATTACACATGTAAGTGAGCTTGGGGTTGAGACTCCTTGAGGACCCCTTGTCTTACTGAGATTTCTTGTTAGAGATCTCACCCCACGTTTGGGGACGCTTATTTCAGGATCAGGTAATGTTGAGGGCTCAGGTGGCAGGAGGCCAGAGCTGAGCTGATAATTATGCTGACGTGCTGGTTGTGGATTGCTGTTTATTTGACTGCTGTTATGTTTTCTGCTTTATTTATGTTAAGTTTATGTTGAGACTATTTGTGGGCATTGTTGCCTTATTTGGTGAGCATGGGGTTTGTCCATGCCACATGATTGTTATCGTCTTATTAAATTAATGTTGTAATTAAAGTATCAGGATTTTGACCCAGGCTACTTGTGTAGACCTGTGGCTTTAGATACTCACCTATTATTTATATATGAGGTATTCCAGTTAGATGTCTTGCAATTTACATACAGGCAGTATTTTTATGAAAATGATTAAGTAATCAAGTTGGTTAAGTTAATGACGTCATAATTGAATTAAAGAAAAAGTTATTCCGCATTTTAATTAAGCGTGACTTAATACGATAGTGTGTTAACAGACCGGGTTAACACGGGCTGTTACACAAAACAGGTGAGCAACTGTTGCGGCTGTATAGGAACGAGAGAGCCTTCCAAAGTAAGCAAACTTTGAAAGCCTATCAATGACCACAAGAATTGTACAATGACCATGAGACAGTGGCAAGCCCACAATAAAATCCATAGACAATTCCTCAAAAATTCCTTCAGGAACTGGCAAAGGATGTAATAAACCCGTAGGTTTATTGGCCTCATATTTCACTTGTTGACAAATGGAACATTCACTGACAAACCGTTTCACATCAGCCCTCATGGTAGTCCAAAAAAAATTCGCAGAAAATCTCAAGAAGGTGCGAGCTATGCCAGCATGGCCCCCCACAAGAGATGCATGAGCTTCCCTAATCAACCCAGGAATCAAAGAAGACTTTGGACTCAAGAGAAACCTGTTTTTGTGAAAAACTATGCCATCCTTCACGGTCAAGAAGCTTACATCAGTTGGATTGTTTTGTACCAACTGCTTACAATGCAATAAGTACGAATCTTCTACATTCTGCTGCTTAATATCTTCCAAGATACCAAAAACTGGCTCAGAAAGCAAAGCATTAATAGAAGCTTCTTCATGAACCCGTGACAAGGCATCAGCAACAATGTTAGAACTTCCAGCCTTATACTCAATTCGAAAGGCATACCCCATCAACTTGCACAAATACTTCTGCTGCTCCGTAGTTTGAATGGTTTGAGTAAGCAACTCCTTGATACTCCTATGGTCTGTCCTGATAGTAAAAAAAGAACCCAGGAGGTATTGGCGCCATCTTTTCACTGCTACTGTAATGGCATAGAGTTCCCTTACATATGTGGAAGCATTGGACATTCGAATTCCAAGTTTCTTACTAAAGAAGGCCAATGGACGTTCCTGCTGTAGAAGGACAGCTCCTACCCCACTGTTTGATGCATCTGTTTCAACAACAAAAGGAACATTGAAATCGGGCAGCACCAACACAGGAGTGTTTGCCATTTTTTCCTTTAATTGATTAAAAGCTTGATTAGCTGTTGCAGACCATAACAAATCCTTTCCTCCTTTCAACAGATCGGTTAAGGGAGCTGCTAATGAAGCATACCCTTGCACAAATCGACGATAATAGCCTGTCAATCCCAAAAATCCCCTCAACTGCTTCATGGACCTTGGTTCAGGCCACTCCACCATGGCTGCTATCTTCTTGGGATCAGCATGGACTCCCTGCTTCGAAACGACATGGCCTAAATAGTCAATTGAATTTGCGCCAAACTGACACTTAGAAAGTTTGACAAAGAATCTGTGTTGCTGCAATTTCAACAAGGCCATACTCAAGTGCTCAATATGATCGGATATAGTTTGGCTAAATACCAATATATCATCAAAGAAAACAATTATGAATTTCCTCAAATATGGCTTGAAAAGTTGATTCATCACCGCCTGGAAAGTAGCTGGTGCATTTGTCAACCCAAAAGGCATAACAAGAAATTCATAATGGCCTTCATGTGTCCTAAAGGCTGTCTTCTCCACATCTGCTGGTTGAACTCTTATCTGGTGATAGCCAGCCCTTAAGTCCAACTTGGTGAAAACTGATGCATGTCCCAATTCATCGAGCAATTCATCAATTGTTGGGATAGGAAATCTATCACGGATGGTAATGGCATTGAGAGCTCTATAATCAATACACATTCGCCACGATCCATCTTGCTTCTTTACTAACAAAACAGGAGAAGAGAAAGGACTTTGAGAAGGTTGAATGAAACCATTGGCAAGCAAATCAGAAATCTGATGTTCAATCTCTGTTTTCTGACAATGAGCATACCGATAAGGCTTGACATTCACTGGTGGAACCTTGTCCATAAGATGAATTGCATGGTTCAAATCACGAAATGGAGGCAACTCATGAGGAACTTGGAACACAGATTGGAATTGAAGCAATACTGGCCATAATTCTGGTGGCACTTGATTCTGAATTCCAAGCAATTCAGAATTCACCCCTTCAGAAGATTCACTAACCAAGGACTTTGTACAGCAAGAAGCTGAATTCAAAGCATGAACCATGTCCACAGAAGAATGCAGAGACGTCCCTTGCCCCCCTACCAACATCACAGCTCTACCATGCCAAGCAAACTCCATGGAACCATGCACATAATCATGAGTAACTCTTCCTAACCTTTCCAACCATGGCATTCCCAGAATGACTTGTAATGCACTCAATTCTAACAACCACAAATCAACATAGAATTGGACACCTTGTAACTCCACTGACACATTTAAACATTTGCGGTCAGATATCAAAACCTCACCATTACCCAGATAAACACGCAATTTCTTCACCTTAGTAATTGGCAACTGCAATTCATGAGCTAACTGCTTCTGAACAAAATTCTGAGTACTACCAGAATCAATCAGTACGCTAACCTGCTTCCTTGCTATATCAGCCATGAATCGGAGAGAATGCCCAGAAGAATGATCCTCCATAACATGTAAGGCAGCATCTTTAACTTCTATAACATCCTTTTCTGTTTTCCACACAATTTCCTCCCCCTCCACATCATTATCAGATTCCTCACTATCACCAATCATCATTAAAAACCTGTTTTTACACCTGTGTTTACCATTCCATTTCTCGTTACAATAGTAACACAAACCCTGTTCACGCTTGTGTTGCAGCTCCTCATGAGAAAAACGTCTCATCTGAGGAGGTGCAGGAAGTGCCAAAGGCGAAGAGGCAGGTAAGGTTTGTGACACTGGTTTACTAGGAACGGTTGCTGGTGGAGGATCAACCTGTGTGACAGGTTTGGAGAAAAACCTCCGCTGATGTACCGAAAAAGAAGATTTCAAATCTGAATGATGATCATCATATGCAAGAGCAATTTGCATGGCCAAATGAAGAGAGGTAGGTGTGCGCAACTGAACAGCACTTCTAAGTTCAGGTTGCAACCCAGACACAAAGAAACTCATATACAGGTCATCATCCAAACCAGGTACCTGATTAAGAAGAGCCTCAAACTCCCGAATGTGATCCCGCAAGGATCCTGTCTGCGAAAGCTTCGACAAAACCCCCTTGAGGTTAGTGAACGCAGAAACCCCGAACCGCTGACGCAGGGCAATAACTAAATCTCCCCATGAACGAACTGTACCACTGTGATACATCCACTGATACCACGCACCAGCCATACCATCCATACGCAACCCAGCTAACGGCACCTTGAACTCCTCTTGTATCTGCTGAAGTTGAAAAAACAACTCGGTTTTGAAAATCCAAGTGTTCGGATCAGTACCATTGAACAATGGAATCTCTAAACGAATCGACTTGGATAGGTTGAACTCTGGACGTGCACCACCCATAGACATGGACTCCGAAGAATGGTTCATGACAGGAGAACGGGGAGGTCGCGTATGAACTCTGGGATCAGACGACGCAAAATTGTTGTTGAGTTGTTGAAGTTGATTCAACATCAACGCCATTTGAGCCTGATTATCATCAAGCCGCGATTCAACACGATTCATCTGAGCTTGATGATCCTCAATTCGTGCCTCAACCCGAGCTATTTGGCCCTGATAATCAACAAAACGTCCATCAATACGTTGTTGAAAGGTAGCGAACTCCTCAGCCAGATCTTGCACACGCATCATGAAACTCACAACGTTCAGAAGATGAAAGCACCAATTGTTAGGGATGAACCCAAAGTTGGGATAACCCTAGGAGAAGAACGAAGAAGAACGAAGAAGGAATGAAAAGATTCAAGAAAAATGGTTATTATTCAAGATACCTACAGAATACAACATCAGTTCCTATATATCTGTTGGTGATCCCAACCAACTGACCTACTAACTAACTGACCTACTAACTACTATTCAGCTCCAACCAACTAACCAACTAACTAACTATTACAACCGTTAACCACCCCTTACTAACCATAGTCAAGTTACATAGTCCTGAAGCCTGGTAGAAGGAGCTCTCACCCGCGTGGAACTCCTCTTCGTAACAGTATTCCACATAATAAAAATATTTTATTTAACATTTATTATAACTAAAGAATTTTTATTTATTACTTAAAAGTAAGTTATCTTGCCACGCACTACAAAAAAATCGGCGTACAGCGACATTGGTTTAGCTAGCTTTTATTGAATGTGGCAAATATAAAAAAAAAATATAAATATAAATAAATAAATAAAATCGCTAGGGAAGAATTTTTTTTTCTCTTTCTCTTTTTTTTTTTTAATTTCTGTTTCCCTCATATTTTGTAAAAATATCACAAACATTTATTAAACTCTTTCTTTTTAATTTTTTTTTCTCTCGTCATCGAGATTCTCGTAATAATGGGTACTCACTTCCTCTTCTCTGCATATCTAAATATAGGGTTTCTTTTCAGCAAAATTTGTAGAACTGATGCATTATTTGCTGTGTTTCTCTCATGGATTCTCACCTATCATTTCGATTTCAAAATCAAAACAAGAAGAGAATGCGGTTGTTGCACCTCTCTTTCTCACTTTCTCTTCTCTACCTCACGCATCTCAATCACAGAGGTAATTCAATTTTTTATTCTTTTTGTTTCTTTCTGCACGCAAAGATTTGAAATGTACACTTTGTAATTTGAATCATCTACTCTTGTTCGTCTTTTTGAACCCTAATCTCTATGTTCGTCTAAATCTGTTTGTTTCTTTGCAATTTTCAATTTAAGTTTTGTGAGATTTTAATTTTAGTTTCAGCTTCTTTGTGATTTGAAAGGTACGCTTACATTTTCTTGTTTAATTCAGTTTCAATTTGGTGATACTCATAAATTCTTTATTTGCCTTTCGTAATTATGAAATGTTGCTTTGCTTTGGCGATTTAAAGTAATTGAACGATGTGTTTAACCATTTTATATGTGTGTGTATTTTAAAAATTTTGAAGAGCTTTTTATTTAACTATTCCCCATGCTATTTTGGTAAAACTCTTCCTGATAGAGTAATTTTGGCTCTTTTTTTATAACAATTTTGGCTATTTTATCATCTGCAAAAGATAGAAATCATTATTTTATTTTATTTTTGATAACAACATTATTTTAAATTTTGTTCTGTTATTTAGCTGATCTATATTTTCTTTTGTTGCCAATCCCCAAATGAAAAGTTCAAAAAGAGAATTGAAGACATTCTTATAGTATCAATGATGATAATCGGTTGAAGGAGGAAATTGATAAGCTTTTACTTGAGGAGGCTAGCTTTCAGAATTGAGTCAATATCCCAGAGGATGCAACAGGAAAGATTTCTTCAAAATCTTTTCCAAGGATCCTAACCTTTTAAATAAGTATTTGTTATTCAAGAGTTTATAAAAAGTGTTAGGCTATTTAATAATTGTTGTAGTTGTAGCTCTGGTACTTGATTTGTTACACAACTTTTAATTATTGTTTAGTTACCTTTTATAATTTTTCATATATCATTATTATAGAGAAGAAATTAAAAAAAATAGAAAATAGGAGTTAGCCAAGGAAAACATAATTATGCACTTTGTCCTGGATTCAATTATTGTCTACTTTGATTTAATAATCGCTCGTTCTGGCATTCGTTTTCGTCATCTCCAAAGTTTCTTCCATCGATGTTGATGTTTCTGATGGTACACTCCCTCCTCACTCACTCTCTATCCCTCACTCACTCTCTTTCGTGTGTAAATTTGTAGGGATATGGTGAAAATGTAATGTGGATTTTGATAATCAGTGTTGGAGAATGGAAAACTAGCGCCGAGAACAATTTCATATATGTGAGTGCTATACTACTATTTTTCCTTAGACCATATTTTGTATTTGTATTTGCTATTAAAATTTTACCAATCCTTAGGTTTTTTATTATTGCTCTGCTTTTGCATTTTGCATGATCAATATGATTTGTCCTTCTATTTGAAAATTAAATTGGAATATAATTTAATCGGAAAATGCATGTGGTGCCAAATTAATTTATCATAGGAATTAACTTCCTCTCAGTGAAGCACTATGAGTGTTATGACTTGCAGTTGGAGGTTTGTAAAAAAAAATTCTTTGTCCGTTTTTGGAGAATCTAGCTGATCCCATCTTACTACTAATTGATTCCTGTTCAGATGCCTTTAGGGGAACGACACAACAATCAGGCAAGAAAGTTCAATCATAATATTAATGTGATTTTGGTCCTTGTTAATGTAGTTGTAATATGCTTATGAACTCTTGGGTGCTTCTTTGGTACTGTTTATTGATCTTATTTATTTAATCTGAATAGGATAGAAGATATTGAGTTTTATTGGATGTTTTGTCACTTAATAAAAAATAAAAGGATGTTATCATCCAAAACTAAAACTATACATGATCCAATTGAAACTATTCTGGCTATTCTGCTTTCCATTACCTCAAAGCCTAATGTTTTTCTTTTTTCTTTTCCAATATATTTTAAGTGTGCTCTTTGTATGAACTCATTGAAAGAACATCTTTGGGGAACATGGTAAAGGAAAAAGGGTTCTTTGATGTAGAATTCTTTGACAGTTTCTAGATATCCTTATTTGTAGTAATCCATCATCTTGTATTCACTTGTTCTTTTTCTTAAAAGTTTACTCAATAGCAGCCCTCCTTGCAGTTTTGTGAACACTTGGATCCATATGGGCCATTGACCAAGCACCCTTGGTATTTCCTCCATTTTGTGCTCCTCTCCCTTTTCTCCCACCTCCTCTAATTTCAACTCCAAGTAATATTTATTGCTGATTCAAGGCTTTGATTTGAACCTTTAACATAAAAGCTCATGTTATATCTTTGGTAATGGCTATCTTGTTTCTTTTCTTTTCTTGTTTTTTAATAATAAACGTGGCTTATAATGGCTGGCCATATTCCATCATACTTTTCTTCTTCTTTTTCTTTTTTTATTAATTGGCTATTAATTATGGGTCAGGGCATTGCCAAAGGTGTTAATACTTTTTTTTTTCTATTTTGATTCATTCAAGATTTTAATGTTGACTTTTTTTTTACTCTGTATTGATACAGGTTTGAATGAAATTCATCCTATTCTCCCTCAACTCCTTGATGGTATATAAATGTGAATAATTTTTTTTTGTACATCTAATATATTGTATTGCTTATATAAAATTTAAAAGTCTATTCATTGTATCCCTTATTGTATTGCTTCTATTTAACAACATCTTAGCTTTGGTGACCTCTTCCACTTCAGTCCTCTGTTCAGGTAACCGATATCAGCATATTCGGTTTCAAAATTTTGAGTGTAAATTTATTATCTGTTACTTTAACAAGTGTGCTCCAACTGATCTTGATGTGGCCCCCTTAATTCAAAGTCACTGAGTTTGGCCTCATTTATAGTAATTAGATGCCTGATTTCACATTTCTTTAGCATTTCATTTAAGGTGGATGCAGAAAATTCATTAGTATGTACATCAGATACATCAGCACCATTCATAAAAAGCAATGTTTCCATATTTACTTTAACTATACCACAGGTATATACGTAGTCCGTGTCTAAAATGTATTGATTTTTACATCTGTAACGTTAATTCATCTTATTGTAATGTTGTTTATCTTTTTTTAACAATGGTCAATTTTCTTTGAATGTGCCATTTACCTTTCCTGAATTTGTCAACCCTGTTGTGAAGAGAATATCAAAAAGAGAAAAGATGCAATAAATGTGAATGTTGCAGCTGGAAGTGAGCTACTATGCAAGACAATAAGCCAACCCTAAAAGTCTATATTTGCTTAGATTGTTTGTGGAACCACAATTGAGATTTTGCGTATCAGATAATCAATTAACCATTTTATCCTGACTGTCCAGGAACTGAAGCGTGATGCTGGGAGTATAGGCCTCACAGTCCCATCCTCAATGCCAAGTGCCTTGTCCAAAACAACACTTCCCTGCCTACAAACAGTGTACGTATAAGGCACTAAATTCATCCCATCCCTCACAGCATTCACAAGATAGCATATTTGTATGGATCACACATGGTCTTAGACAATCTTGGATCAAATGGTCATGAATGTAATGCTGAAATTTGTTAATTATATTTTTCTTTGTTATAAATGAATATATGCCATTATTATGCTTCTGTGCTTTCCAGAGGAGGAATGCCTATATTTGTGACTTAGTTGGATAAATATAATTTTTAACCATAATATTCTCAAACTCTGTTAATATCTTTGACAGCTTTACAAAACTCATGAGAAAAAAGTATCTGTTTGATCTTCAAAGGGTCCAGAGCCTGCAATTTCTTTTCTCGGATCTCTGTGCTACTTCCTGTTCTCTAATGCAAAGATTGCAGGCTCACAAGGGGGAGACTTAGGGTGTCTTAGGTTGATGTGAATAAGCTTACATTGTCATAGGTACCCTTTCGGTACTGATCTATTATATTTGTTTGTACTTTTTAGTATACCCCAGTTTTTGTATGGCGATCATCATGATTACGAGACCATCCTTTATATAGTATTTGCTTCCTTATCATGGTGCCTGCGTAGGTCTTCCTTTTTCGCTGGTGAATTGAATTTTCTCAATCCCGTGAAAATCATTGAGAAATATGTGAAAGAATTAGCCCCCAACAAACACTGTTATTTATGGTATTGAACATTGTGTTGTAATACTGTCATTTTGCCACCAAGATTAATGGTCATATATTTGTCTTTAGCCTTTGTTGATAACCTAATTTGGAATGTTTCAACTATTTGTATTTTTCTTCTTGGTTTTGTTTTATTAATGGATTGCTATTATGGATAATTTGTGTACCCAAAAAAAATTAGAATTTGGGTAGGGACAGATTATAAAAGAAATAAAAACGTATTATTATTTTTTATTCTCTCCCTACAAATTAGCCACATTTCTAACGTGGCTAATGCCACAAAAATCGTTGCAAAAATAATGCTACCACACTCATGACAGCAGTAGCAAAGTGAGAAGAAAAATGTGGTTAAATAAATGCCACGCCAGGATTAGCCACATTAGGCAAAAATGTGGTAGTTTGATTTAGCCACATTTTTTGTTACATTTTGCCACATTTATAAATGTGGCTAAATGACCTTTTTTTTTGTAGTGACGTCATATCCTTTGTAGGTTGTTTCTTTAGCCCATTTGATAATGGTTCATGCTAGAATCCCATAAAGTAGAAACAAGTGTCGGAGTCAATTCTTTGCCTCAGGTGCATGGAGCATGGTTAAATTTTGTTTGGAATATCACTCTATTCAATAAAAATAAAAGGGTTTGATGAAATAGTCATGGACAATCATATATTCATATTAACAAAATTACTCTTATTAAATAGATTAAGGCAGGTTATTCTTATACTAGAATATGAAATTTTATATCTAATTTTAGCCGTTGATTTACTTGTATATAACGATTTACATATATAATAAATCAGAATCGTTAGATATAAATATGATCGACGATCAAGATTAAAAATGTAATTGACACCAGCGTAAAATAATTTTGATCCAATAGATAATTGATATTACAAAGTAACCTTATTTTCTTTACCTTTTATTCCAAGCCGTTTGACGTGACATAATTATAGAAATTAGAATCCTAACATTTTCGATAATTTTCACAATAGAGAATGAAAAGACAATTATTAATTATATCAATTAAATATATGTTATGCATCATCAATATTAGTTAACTAATCTGGTCTAAACATTCAGCGTATATCATTTTATTATGAGATTAATGTTTTTAATGTTGTAAGAGATAATCTTATCTCTTATATATATAATATGTGGTCTATGTTATCTTTTTCTCTCTCTTCTCTTCACATGGACCCCATACACTTTTATTTATATAGAAGATAAAATTATTCCTTACAACATGAGAAGTAATTATTCAAATATTTCACTTAATATTATCTTTTTAAGGGATAAATACAAATGTTAATATGTAAGTTCATTTCGATGCCTATAACCTATTTTAGATAAATAACCTATTTTAGATAACTCATCATTAGGGGTTTACGGGTTTCGTATAATAGACCAATTCCCAATACCAAATAATTTCCTTGCTAAACTTTGACCCCATAATAAGTTTATGGCAAGTAAGGACCCTTTAGATTTCATTTCATCTACTTATCCTACGTACTAAGAAATATTGGAAATTAGGTATAGTAGATTAGAAAAAAAGGTGATCCACATAATTGATGGAGAAACAACTATTTGATCTTGTGCATGTCAGCCATGACTGACATAGACCGGAAGCAACAGTATAACAGGGGAACAAAACTATAGTGATACGGTGTGTTCTGCCTGTGGGCAGATGTGTCCAGCCTGGGTTGGATGATTGATCTCGGATTCAAGTGTTTCTCTCTGGATATCTATGAGTTAGGTATCTAGGAGAATCATGGATCACTGACACTGACCAGGGCTTTCACCATCAGAGGGTGTGTGCATGTGATGCTCAATGAATAGGGTTAGATTGTGTGTACCTTGTTGCTCCGCCTACCTTCCTTATATAGCGCGGTTCTAGGGTTTGTTTGGGTTGGGCCGAGATAGAAAGTGGGCCTTAGTCCGGCCCACAACAGTTGCCCTCCAGCTCGGTAGGCTGAGTAATCAGGGTGTCGAGTTGCGTTGGTCGTCTGCTCTGGTCGATCTCGGTTTGAAAGTCGGTATACAAGCATTCATAACATACACGCACTCACAGTATCTCTTCATCCTGCGATAATTATCCACGTGTCTTAAGTCATCATAATACGTACCGTCAACCATCTTCTGCGCCGTCCTGGCATTTAATGCGACTGCGCAGATATCAATCATTTGTCCTGTCAGGTGCTTTTACCCTTTTGCCCTTGCCTTTTCGTTTTCGCGGGTCATAACCTTTGAACTTCCCCTCTTTTTCCTATTTCATTGCCACTCTCCACTTTTCTCGTTCTTCTGCTCCCATTGCTAGTGTGTAGACGATTTGCTGCATTTCACAGTGTTTCAAGGTCTTCCTGCTGAGTACCAACCTTTCCTCATCAAGTATTTGGTGTTAGTTGCTCTGCAGGTATGGGTTTTTACTTTCTGTACTTCCTTGCTCTTTGCCACTGCTGTTTGTTTGCGTTTCTGTCTTTATTGCTTTTCTAATTTCTTCAAACTCGCATTCGTCCCCTGTACTTTCCGTTTTCTTACCGTCGCCGGTTGCTTAGTTTACGTTTATTATTCTTGCCTGAAAAAGTTCCCAGTATGGATGAGGGAACTTCCTACGGATATAGGAGGGCCACTTGTCCTCGAATTTTTGGCCGGAGTGACGAGATTCTGGCAGAGGAAGAGGCCAGAGCTGCTGAGGAGGAGACGATTCGAAACCATGTTTTCTTTCCCGGTCCAGGACGTCGTCCACCGACTTCCGGCCCTGGACGTCGTCCTCCAGCTCCTGGCTCCGGACGTCGTCCATCAGTGAGATCCCGGCCCACTGGTCGAGGGCGGTCTCGGTCCACCGGGCGAGGTCGATCCCGGAATTCTAATCGTGCTGCGGCTTATCCGTCCGCAAGTGCCAACCATGTCTCAGACAGTAGACATAGACCCCATTCCATTCTTATTACCGGCCAACGAGATGTCGTTACCTTAAATCAATCCTCCGTTCAACCCGTGTTACCTGTTCCACCTTCTTGGAATCCAAATCCGTGCTTCAACTGTGTTTATCTCAGCACACAATTTATCGGAAATGGCAACGATTTCATGGCGAACTTAGTCTTGGGCAGTTGTTCTCATGACCCCGGACTTAAAACCTCTGTTCCTATGACTTCTTCAGACAGCTCTTCAAGTTCTTCACACTGTAGTTTATTTAACTCGGGTGCGTGCTATTTGGTGCTTTTATTTTTTAATTTACCCATTTTGCTGTTCTAGGTTCTTATGGAGTCCCCTTCTACAGAACTCAACGTGGAGACCACATCATCCAACCAGGAGCTGGAGGCCGGGGTTGTAGCGGTTGAAGAGGGTTCCGCCCCTGTGGGTGCCAGCCTGCGAAGGCAATTCCCCTGGGTTACGCAGGAGGTTCTTAACTTCAGATCCTCCATGACCAATGAAGAGATATCTGGGTTGCCAATTGGGAACCCGGTAGGTTTTAACACCTTTTGCCCTGCAGAGGATGAGCCGGTGTGATCGGGTCGGAACCCGCAGGAACCCCCCGTTTTCTTCTTCTACCGTGATTTGATCACAAAGATCGGCATTCGCTTCCCTTTCTCCCCCTTCATAATATGCCTTCTCAACCATTTTTTATTGGCTCCAACCCAAATTCACCCCAATGGATGGGCATACATTGTTGCTTTCGAGCAGCTCTGCTTATCCTTGTAGGTGAATTGTTCTGTTGCCCTGTTTATGTATTTTTTTAACATTTATACCCCACGCTCCAGTTCTGAACCCCCCAAGTTAAAGGGCTGGGCCAGCATCCGGGATCGTATTAGCAAGCCTTCTAGGAGACTGTTTTCTGTATACAGCGACTCCTTCAAAAATTTTAAGGGCTCGTATTTCAAGGTCGTGGCCGAGGTTGGTGAGAAACCTTGGTTTGTTGGGGAAAATGATGAGGGAAAGTTCCCACTGTACTGGTCCCATGAACACTACCTCCGTAAGCCGGCTGACTACAAGCTTGCCCTATCTGCCGAGGAAAAGACCAGTGTTAAGACCTTGCTAGCCCATATCCGTACCCAAGGTCATATGAGTGCTACTTCCTTGGTTGCTAAATCCTGTGTTGCAAGTGATCAGCCCAGTATGCTTTTCAACATTTTTTAATTGCCATTTTTTTCAATTAATTGTCATAGGAAAAAATTTAATTGTCTCGTAGTTTCAAGATAACTATTGAGATATCTACAGTGAGTCTTCTGCATCATTGCTTATTTTGATGCGCACTTTGTACCTTAAGGGGGTGTAATGTCTTGTTTGGGAAATGGAGTGTTACAATCCGCAAGTTGTAGAGTCATTGTGGTGGGTCTCGCAACACCAATATCAAGCTTCTTAAAGATAGATGCTAACATTAAGTTTACGCTTGATCCCAAGTCACAGAGTGCTCTACCAAGGTAATTGTTTCCAATGGTGCATGAAATTGTGAACACTCTTGGGTCCTCTAACTTTGGTGGAATTTTGGTGACATACTTGCATGATTCTTCGGTTAAGGCCACAGTTTCAAATTCTTCAATTTTTCTTTTCTTAGACAAAACATCCTTAATAAATTTCGCGTATGAAGGCATCTGCTCCAGGGCTTCAACCAAAGGTATCTTTATATGAAGTTGTTTTAGCGAATCCAGGAATTTCCCAAATTGCTTGTCTTCATGTTACTTTTTCAATCTCTGCGAAAAAGGAGATTCAATTGGTTCACTCATTTTCTTTCCTGGTGGAATGTAAGATGGGGTAAGGATTGGCTGATTGGTATCCCTAAATTATGGTGTGATTTTAGGAGCAGAGAGGGATGAAGTTCCTCATACTAAATTTTCTTCCTGAACTTCAACGTTCAATTGCTGAGGAGCATTTTTTGGCTCTTCCCTAGTTTCTTCGTTATCATCACCGTTAGGAACATCATATGTTACTGTTGGTTGGCGTACTTGCTCTCTACTGGGTTCAGCCTCATTCTTTTCTTCAATCGTTCCCTAATATTGCTTTTCTGGCTTGCACTTATAGGTACGAATCACCGATTCGAGTTGAAGAATAACCCTCTCATCATGCGGGTTTATAGCATTACATTGCTCTTGGTTATCTTGGAACTATTTCTCTATGTCACTGGGAGTGCTGCTTGAGGTCTTTAACCGAGAGCATTAGGCATTTGTCCAACTTGTGTCTCAATTTTTCTCATGGCTGCATTATTCTGATTCATGTACTCTTTTAGCAAGGTTTCCAAGGATTGAAATATGCCCTCATTCCTGTCCTGATTCTGGTTTTGTAATTGTGAGGATGGGAGTCTATTCTGATAGTTTCCTACACTGCTCCTGACATTGTTCTGATTTCTCCATCCTTGATTGTTATACCTCTAGTTCTGGTTATTGCTCCTGTTATTATTGTAATTTCCCTACATAACAAACAATAGCAAGTTCGTTATTACATTCTCCAGATAATAAGGTCCATTACAAATAGAAGAACTTTGTATAGATTGAGCATAATAAATTGGAGTTGAAGGTTTAGATTTGTCAATAGGCTTCCAATTCTTTATGGTATTAGCAAGTACTGACATTTGTGCTGATAATGCAGTAGTAGCATCCAACTCTAATACTCCCGGTGTTTTGGGAGCAATTTTTTTTGCTCTGAAGGCCAATGAACATGCTTTTGAATAGCTTTTCCAGAAACCGAACGGTTTCATCATAAGTATAATCCAGCAGTTATCCACCAGCGGCTGCATCAACTGTTGCCTTCAGTAGTGGTGTTAAACCATGATAAAAAGTGTGAATGATTCCCTAATCGGATACTCCATGGTTGGGATATCTTTGCAGCAGGTCCTTGTACCTCTCCCAAGCTTCGTACAGACTTTCCCCATAAAACATCTGAAATGATGTTATATCTGCTCTCACTTGAGCTTGTTTTACATGAGGGAAAATCTTGCAACAAACTTCTTTGTGAGTTGCTCGCAATTTGTGATTGAGTTTGGGGGCAAGATTCTCAACCATTCCTTAGCTTTACCTGCCACAAAGAAAGGAAACAATCTCATACACATAGTTTCTTCTGGAATGCCTTGGACTCTAAAGTTTCAACCATTTCAGTAAAGTTTTCTAAATGCTATGAGGATCTTCTATAGTGAGTCCATGAAAATGACCAGCATTCGTAATCATTTGAAACATGGCAGGTTTAATTTCAAAATTAGGGACATTCATTGGAGGTGGAATATATACTCTGTTGGGATCATTTCGAAATGGAGCATCCATATTATTTAAAGATGGCCTTCTTTCTCTGTTTGATCCTCCTCAATTTCCATTATTATTATTATTTATGTCATTCCCATTTTCTCCATTGTTTAAAACTTCAGTCATTCTATTTCTCCTGAGCCTTTGAACTCTTCTTCTATCTCGAAATGTTCTCTCAGGTTCTGGGTCAAACAATATTAGTTTAAGTCCTTGATCTTCAGGTTCAATGTTCATACAATGGCAGTGAAATGGGAGCAACAAAGCAAAACATTAATGTAGAAATAAAAACATATTAAAAATGCAAATTATACTTCCTCTAAAACGCCTCTTTTGCCAAAAAGATCCCCGGCAACGGCGCCAATTACTTGTTGGACCGAGATGTGCTCAAAGAAATGTGGGAGCAAAAAAATGCGAAGCAAGTATTATGTCAGGGGAGCAATTAATCAAAGAAGAATAAGTCTACACAAATTGCGCAAGCATATACATCAAGTAATATAGGGTTTCATGTGAGCCCCAAATTATCGTCCTCGGTGAACAATTGTAGAAGTTGCGCTTAAGATAAATATAAGGGCTTTATGTTTATCATGTGACATAATCTAATTTCATTTTCCTACACACACATCAAAGTGGTGGGGTCCACATTTTTTCCCTTTTCTTTCATCATTTCACTTTCTCTCTCCTTCTTATTGTGTGGGTAGGAAAATCAAGTTGGGTCATGTAACATAATAATCATAAAACCCTAAATATAAATAAGAAATTAAACAAAGAATAGTCAAAAGTAAGAGCGCTCCCATCTGGGAGCTAATTGTTCTAAGTTATGATTTACCAAAGAGCACTTGCTATCAGCTAGTTAATCAAAGTTAACCATTCTGAAAAGATAGTACTGGAATTTCTTTCCCAACTTCATTGAACTTAACTCAAAAGAGTTTAAGGAAGAGTGAAAATTATAACATGAAATGATTGAAGAATAAATGAGGAACAAAAAAATAACAGAAAGAAAGTTAAGATTAAAAATAGCAAGAAGAAAGTGAGATTTAGTTTCAATGTCTTTTTAATTTCATATGCTTGAGGAAAGAATATTAAAATAGATGAATTTCCAGAAGAGAGAAACATAGGTCTCAGGATCGGTATTTTATTTTTGCCCTCTTGATCGTTCCTACAATGTCATATAAATTCAAGAATTAAGTGTGCTCCCATCAACCTTAAAGGCTATGTAGGTAGATTCCTCTACCACCAAGTTTAAAGCCCAAGTAATTTGGAGCAAAAACTAGATCAGTAATCTCATTTCTGGATTACCCGGTGAAATTTACATTGCAGTATTTTATCCGATAAAAATCAATATTCATAAATTTTCCAGAAACTTACCTATCCACTCCAAATTTTGTTTTGAATCCATTTTAAGCTTTATTTTCATCAAATAAGGTCTAATTTTACCATTTCACATATTAGGGTTACGTATTTTCCAAATTACAATTTTACCTTTCATATGTATTTTCACCCGGATTTCGGAATCTTCACTAAATAAACCGTCTAACCCACAACTAAACCTTTAATATTGGATTTCAAATATATGAGGTGTTATACCAAGTTTCTTCCTTTGTTGAATTGGGTCTTCTTTAATTGGGCCTTACATTACTTGCAAAGAGAAATTTAGCTTGTTAAGCTCATGAGAAAAAAATCAGCTAAAATACTCCCAGTACTTCTCTAATCAACATTCATTGATTGCTCCATCCCAATTTATTAAGTGCTCTGGGGAATAAACATGGAAGAAAACAATAATCTTAACAGCAAAAGGAGAAGTTTAAAGGAGCATTCAGATAATCAAATGGATCTCAATTTTTTAGAACAATCAATACTCATTATAGCTATTTCAATTCAAAAGTTTGACCTTTCAAACAAGATGTAGGATATTCTTACTACCCATTTTCTCTATTACCACTTTAATCACCATTGGATTCAAAAGTTATTTTTTTTTTCTCTCTCTTCGTACAACTTTTCCTCTAATCCAATGGTGAGTAGAGTAATAGTTGAATAGTATAGAAAAAATGGGTAGTAAGAATATCCTACCCCTTCAAACAATTACCAAACTTAAAAATTCGTAACACAAACAAATAACTTCTTGTGATAACTAAACTCTATTGTGGTGATTTCAAAACCAAAACATGTAATTTTAATGGGAATAGTATTTCTACAGTGACCCCAGGTAAGGTTTTTTTACAATGGCCCTTAAAACTACCTCGTTTCATGCTTAATAAAAAATATTGTGTTGGAACATGAAAGTCGTGGGAGAAAGTGTTGAGGGTCCCTGAAAAGCGAAGAAAGATTGTGCCAGTGAACATGGACCACAATGCGAGGAGCAATATGGCTGCTAGTGCTCCGAATTTATACCTCCTTTACCCAACACGCTCGAATCTGAAGTTTCCCTTTTTGTAATCGGAAGAAGGAGTGATTCATCATCTTCATTTCTTGGATCCCAATTTGAATCGAATTGGTTAGGTTGAGATGTAAAAAAAGGTTTAACTTCTTTTGTGTCTGAGTGATGGGTGTTGCTACGTTGGCTTCATCGATTCGTGAAAAGGAATGACAATTGAGAGAGAAACAGAATGAGAGATAAACAAGGATTTTTTGTTATTATTAGATGTTTTTTATTGTTTAAGTATGAAATAGTGTAGTTTTAGGGGCCACTGCAAATAACCTTAACCGCAATCACTATAGAAATACTATTCACAATTTTAATATACTCAAATATTATTATCACAAACCAACTCTCCTAAAAATTTAAGTTATTAAACAAATACACATGATGATTTTATATTACCTCTTTAACACACTTTCTCATACAAAAATCTTACGAACTTGAAGCATTGACAATATACAAAAGGATTTATATCTATCATGTCACATGACACCAACAACTTTACTGCACACACAACATTTTGTGGGGCCCACACTTTCTAAAGCAAAAAAAAAAACTAATGCACGCAAAACGAATCTCTATAACATTACACAATCATTTTTCCTACAACATAACTCTTATAAAACCCATATACAAATCCACTTATCTTTTGCTAAAATTTAACTTTTTATAACAATGGGAATGACAAGAGTTGAACTCTAGACCATTTTGATCATACCATGTCATAATCCCAAATACTTAAGCTATTAGGTGAAAGTCACGTTAATGATTTTACATGAATAATTTATATTACATTCCTATAACATATATTGCCTCACAATTTAACCTTAGAACTTTTGAAGAGAGGATATGTATGGACGGGAGTATAGAGCCACATTCTTATGATGATTTATAACCCATAGAACTGCCATAAATATATGAGCCAAATCCCCAAAAGGTAATCACCAGGGAGAGGATCTTGAAACCACTCATTGGGTCATGTAGGAGGATAACAGCTGCAATGCTTGTTATGGGTGTTCTTACTGCATTAAGTACACCTGCTAGAACAGTAGAAGCCAAGAAAATTACAGCAGTGCCCCCCAGCACCCCCAGCTGAAAAGTGATTGCACTCCATATGAGAACAAGATAATAAGCAGCTCTACCACCTTTGAAAGTGGTAGCCTCAGATGCCATTCCTTGAAAATCACCACTTACAATCATCCCTACAGTGGTAAACAGAAATGCAAATAGTGAGACCATGACTTGCTGTTCCAAAACAACAATGAAGGATCTTCTTCCCAGTAACTTGACAAAAACAAGTTCAGAGAAAGCAAAAATAAGTCCATGAAGAGCAGATCCCAAAATATCCCATATGAGTCCCATGATGTATTCCTTGTCACTGATATTATCATATCTGTCTGAATTTGAATCCAAGGCAATGATGGTCAATCCAGCAGTTATGACAAAAATAGCATTTATTATTGAAGCATTCACATTGTTCTTCACAAGAAGGTATCCAAAAAGTGCTGAAAACACAAGGGATGATGATGCCACAAGCGAGGCAGTAGATGCAGGGAGGTAAGCATAGGCATAAGCATACAAGAGGTTGTCAGCAGCACTTAGGAAACCCAAAATGATATAAGATACACTGAGTTTCAAGTTCAGAGGGGTAGGAAAGGTTTTACCAATGAAGTATGAAGGAAACAACATTAAGACAGTTAAAGGCCATCCAGCAACAGCCACCCAAGATATGATCCACTTGCTCTGGCCACCATTAGCATAATAAACACGAGACAGAATGCTGGACGCAGGAAATGCCACAAGCATTGCTATGATGCTGAGAACAAGTAGTATCCAATAAGGGATTGGCTTTTTTTTGTATGCTTCAGTGACCATATTTGTAAATTTGGAAATCTGACCCCAGATTGAATCTGAGGAAACTGATGGTTCTGCCTCCATAGATTCTGCTGTAAAAATATCATCAACAAGAACTCATTGATTAATTGCTCCTAGGACATTTGCTGGATAAAAAAATGGAAAGCTGTGATAGTTTTTTTATTTTTTATAACATTAAAAAAAAGGATTGAAATTGTAACCTCTCATAAACTACCCAAATCCCTCACCACTAACCTCTTGTAACCCCTTAAAATTCAAACCTCTTGTAAACTACCAAAATCGGTAAAAATGTATACTTTGAAGATAAGCAATTCTTCTCAAGAGACAAGAACAGACAGGGAGTTTCATCCTTGGAACAAATAGCTGAATAACTAAATCAGATAATTTATGATTTAGGAAAGCATGGATTCAATAAAACACAATGGTTTGCTCCTCGTACACTTAACAATGGTTCAGCTCAATGACTCATGCATTGAGCGATTAACACATAGAAAATGCCAATTTCTAATATAACAAGGAAAGCTTGTGCAGCATCCCTACTCAAAGGTATATATGCAGGACTATCTAGGCTTGAGCTGTTGAGCATCACTCATTTGCATCATAAGCAAATTAGGAAATAATGGGATTTAATCTGACCCTTCTTTCATTTAGTAAACAAATTTGACTCAATGAAATCTTCAAAAAAAAATATATTATATTATTATATATTTGAGCTGCCTGGGATCATCAATTCTTGTACTAATATGAATTGAAGGAAGATCTAAAATCACAAAATCTAAAATCACAAAGGTGTGCATAAAATAAGAGCCGATTGTACACACTGAGTGAAGATCTACAACAATAATGATAAAGAATATAGCAGAAGTTGGCCACCATGGCAAAGCTATGATTGTTGGTAAGTGGGAATTTGGGTAGATATTGTAGGCTCATGTCCTAATAAGTAATAACAAAACACAATTTACCTAAACAAAGAAAAACCACAACGTGAGATAGTTGGAAATCTGTAAGGTGTCTCAGAAGAAGCTAAAATCCAAGTCTCCATTGCAGAAATACGTCATCATATTAGGGCTAGCTCAGTTCTTGTTCTTTACTTTTCACCATGTATTTTTACACAAAATACCCCTCTATTTATCTAAGAACAGGAACTCATTTCTACTTCAGTAAAAAGGCTTTCACTTATATCCAGAAACACCAGTGATTCACAAACCTGTTTCAAAATGTTTGTCTCAGATCCAACGAATTCTGCATCTGCATGTTATTTCCAAGTTTCCACAAGACCCCAGATTTAAGTGATGAATAAAAAACAAAAGTAGAAAAAAGTCCTAATTCATATTTCATAATTCTAGCTTCCCATTTTGCCCAATTCAAGAATTTGACTAATTTATAACAACACCAAATTAAAAAATGTCAATGCAGCAGCAAATGGAATCTAACGACTATCCCTGGTTGCATAGGAAACAAAAAAAAAAAAAAAATTCAGACAAAAAAAAATTCACAAAAGCAACCCAACAACAACACCAGAGTGTTCTGCAAACTTGATAATGTAGAATCTGTAATTTCTCCAAAGATACCCAGAAATTAAAAAATAAAAAATTAAGAAAAAAAAGAAGGAGACTTTCGAATTAGTTATAATGGTGAAAAATAAAATAAAATAAAGAAACTGGGGACAACGAACCAGGTTCAAGCAGAGGATCCGACAGCATGACACTCGCCTTTGGAGAATAAAACGTTGTGTGTTCTGTGAGTGTGTCAGTGCAAGTTCACGCAATTGAGAATAATGATTAAGACATTATCATATGTTGTGTACTGTTGTAGAATGTCATTGGCCGAAAATAAAATATCGTAAGAGTGTGGTTTCATTTGTTGACAGCCACTAGGTTTGTGTGATTAGGGGGAAGCCTAAGATGTAGCAGTAGTAGAATACTATATAGCACCGTCTAATTTTCAAATTTTTTGACACGTTAGGACAAGTTTTAATATTAAATAATATTTTTAATTTATATAGTATATGTTTCATTTAATATTTAATAATTTAACTAAAAAATGAAACTAAATTAATAATACCCATCAACACGTTATAAAGATGGAAGCTTTAAAAAAAAATTAACTGGGATGAGAGAGATATAATATCAGATAGAGAGAACAATTCATATTAGAGAGAGATCATAGAAAATGAGATACAACAAGAGCGTAATACGAATTGACAACAACGATACTTAGATGATCTTTTATCTAATTAAGGAAAAAAAAGACAAAAAAATAAAATTGATATGATCAGGTGGAAGCTTTATTAATATATTTTAATTTAAAAAAAAGTTAAAAAAAATTAATTTTTTTAAAAAAAATTAAAAATAAAAAAAAATAAAAAAATTACGAAAATGCCATTTGACCGTGTCGGACACGGTCAAATTCGCGTGTCTCGGAAAAAGTCAACCGCGTGTCCGACACCGTGTCGGAGCGTGTCGCCGTGTCGGACCCGACTCTTCCTGTTTTTACAAGTGTCCGTGCTTCTTAGGTAGAACATGTCTACTTTTCTTTTTCTTTTTCTTTTTTTATAAACCATGTCTTTTTTTTTTTTCTTTCAATAAACTATAAATTTGTCACGGATACATTAATTATGACAACAAATATCTTAATTTCTGAAAATATAAAAGCTATATTTTATTTGGGAATAACATCTATCCTTCTAAAAGATATAACCTTATATCCTTTTAGATCCGTTGATTTTCGTCCATCAACGGTTATAATTTATTGATCAAAATTATTAATTAATTAATAATAAATTTGCCCCATTAAGTTTGACTCAATAGATTATAATCGTTGATGTATGAAAATCAACAGTTAGGATCTAAAAAGATATAAGTTTATATCCTTTAAGAGAATAGATGTTATTCCCATTTTAATTATGTCAAAAACTTTTGATGGATGCATATTTTAGTTATATTTAAGGATTAATATAATTGACGTTTATGATTTGTAAGGATTGTGATAAAAAAATGGGAATTTTTTTTTTTAAATAAAAAAATTCATGTGAAGAAAGATTCTAACAATTCTGTCCAAGAATAATTAATTACAGTAAAAAGACGATGATGATCTCAAACAATTTGGATCTTAAATTATCATTTAAAAAAAATTACTAGCCATTATTTGTGACCTGAATTTTGTATGATCAATCACAAGGAAAAAAAATTCAAAACAGATTCTCATTATTTTAAGGTTCAAAAAAGTCACAATATTCAATGACCATTTACAGTTAAATTATATATAGCTTCTTAATATAGATTTATGAATTTAAATTAAAAAAATTCAAAACAGATTCTCATTATTTTAAGGTTCAAAAACGTCACTATATTCAATGACCATTCACAGTTAAATTATATATAGCTTCTTAATATAGATTTATGAATTTAAATTCGAATCATGCCATTGTCTAAAATAAAATAAAAAATCAGACTACTTACTAGCTCTTGGCTGAATGGCATTTGGCATATGATGAGTTAGAGAGGAGGGAATTTCGATTTTCCCATGTTTTGGGGGAGTGGTTCTGAAATAAAGTGGAAGCCTCCGCTACATTTAATTGGACTGAATAAAACAGACAAATAAATATTAGATAAATGCGTAAATTCAATTTGCGGATCATGTGTTTTTCTGTTAATTATTTCTTCTCCTTTTTGTGTATGTTACTTCATGATTTTTTTTGGCTTTTTATTTTTTTCTCTTCTCTCTTGATGGTGCCCCCACATAATAACAGAGCATTATGATTATTGTTCAGAATTTTTAATTGCCTCTCCTTTTCATCGTACTAGAAAAACCTCAGGCCTCAACCGTTGAAACTTACATTTTTTCTTATAAAATATTAAAGGAATACTGTATAATAAATGCAAGTCATTAGATCTTGAAGTAATGGCACGGTTCGATTCAAGTGGATCTTATTCAATATGTAGTGGCAGGCGATCTCTATAGAGGAGTTGGTGGCAAGGGTGGCCCATCACTAATGCAATATGCAGAGGCTTTGAAGTTAAGGAGTGAGATATGTGTATCCAGTAAAAAGCTAGGGTTTATGAAATGTGCATTTGTGGGTTCAGCGGGCTTAACAAGAGTTTATGGTTCGGTCTACATCGGGTCAGACTCAACCTATTATATATAATTAAATTAAACATACTCAAACTTCGGAATAAAAGTCTATTTAGAAAACAAGGCTTTGGTTTTTAAATATAGGTCAAACTATACTTATAATTTGAGCATACACAAGTCTAACAGACTAAGGCATGCCTAAAGTATTTTACACAGGTCTACTCTATTTAAGTCAAAGCCTAACCCGACTTAACCTATTTACACCTCTATCTATAACCCTCTATATATAGGTAGGGTTTACCACTTTACCTGAGAGTGATAGTATTTGGATAACACCCATTATTTTAAGATTTGGATTTTGAATTAGAGAAGTCTTGCCCTAATCTTCTAGAGCGAGTGGGACCCATTATGTTGGTCCATAAAGTTGCCATAAGCTCTTTGAGCTCAAGGTGAGGAGATGTTGAATCATGATTGTCATGGTGCCTCAATTGACTATTGGTTTCTCCCAAGCTCTTCATGAAGGTAGCTAATGGTTCCACATCAATTCACTTAGTGAAGTAGTCTACTACTACGATCAACCACTTCAACTGCCCTTCAGGGGTGAGGGCCCATTCCCCACTTGTAGAACGGTCAGGGTGTTGTATTTGTAGTGAGCTCTTCTGGTGATGCGTTGTAGATTTTAGCATGCTTTTGGCACTGCTTACACTTTTTACATGTATTTTGGCATTGGTCTCAATGGTAGGTTAGTAATATCCTACCTGAAGTGATTTTCTTTCTAGGGACTTGTTAATAATGAATGGGTTATACCCATAAGAGGGGTGAATTGTTGTAACTTATTTCACAAGAAGTTTTTGCCGCTTAACCCAAAATCAATCAAATCAATGGAATTTGATCAAGAATAATTTCTAGACCTTATATACCCTTAAAACCTTATTGAATCAAAGTCTAAAAATCAAAAAAAAAAAAAGAGAATAAAATGCAGAAATTAAATAGTTTAAGTATTAGTAGATCAAACATCGTGAATTATCCTGGTTACCCTCAAACCTCACGAGGGCTACGTCGAGACTATCGTCGCATGTCCACTAACTTTAGAACTTCCAATCAGTCTCTAAAAGACTGAAATACAATGGAGTTTTTCAATCTCTTAACCTATACACCTATAGGATCTCTAAAAGACTGAAATACAATGGAGTTTTTCAATCTCTCAACCTATACACCTATAAGATCTCTCCCTTCACCAAAAATAACTTACAATACAAATTTTAATCAAAACATATTGAAGGCACCCTTTCCTCAGTCCAATAAAAATCGAAAATCAATAGAAATGAAAAAGAAGAATAATTCAAGAGCCTTGTCTCTCAAGTATGCCAAAATGCCTTTCAATGATGATCACTATGAATTCTTTGTAATCTGATATAAACTGGGTGTAATTTGTGCTTAAACTCTCAATCCATGTTTATATAGGAGCCTAATGGATATACTAGCAACGTTGGATATCGAAATCCTAAATTTTAGCTTTCTATTACAGATTTACTCGGGTAAATCACAAAGAGTTACGCGAGTAAATTATTCATTAGCAATTACTCAGGTTAGTCACTTTTTGTTACTCTGATAAGTGTCATGTATTACTCTGATAAACTATAGAATAGAAGTGCATATTAATGCAATTTTCGATCCAACTAAACTTATGACACCTCATAATTCGAAATCATATAATTATATTTAAAATATAGATTAAAGGGTAGGATAAGTGAGAATTCTGAATTCAGATTCAAAATACGCAAAAAGGGTAAAACGATTATTTGACGAACACGTAACCCTAGGAAAGCAAATTTGAGTAGAAGGTCTCAAATAGAAAAACTAATCTTGGAAATGGATTCAGAACGAAAAATTGAGTGGTTCGGCAAGTTTCTAAAATATGATGAATAATGTTTTTACCAGGTAAAAATACAGCGGTACAGTTGCACCATAAAGCGTGTTGAATGAATTTTGAGCTCTGGGTTTGAAAATAAGTTATAAATGGTACACAGTATTAGGAATTATGATTTCTGATGAAAATTGATTGAAAATAGGGTTTTTGGGGAAGCGTGCCCACATTGCACATAACAGCTTAAAATTATGATTTCACCGAATGACTGGAAAACTCCGGATTCATCTTATCAAGGGCAATTAAAGGACATATGTGAATGTTAAAATTTTAAGTTTTTAGATAGTCTAGGAATTAATGGACGTTTAGTGGATTAAGTGAGAGATTTGAATTAACTTGAATCGCGTGAGATGGCGGTGGGACTCACCCCACTTAAGTGAGCTTAAGACACATGTGCACATACACTATTCACCATCTTCTCCACACACTCTCTCTCTTAAACTCGCGGCTTCATCAAGAAAGGGGGATGATTTTGTGAAGCTTTTTTCTTCCACTTCCATCCATCAAAATCCACAATGTAACAGCCTGTTGTACACCAGTATTGTTAACATTAATTATGATATTAAGCGCAGTTACAATCACAACGATTCATTTATAAAAATGCGAATAAACTTTTTCCGATTAAAATCTGTGATCGTAACTGAAACACTATCGGAAGACTTACTTAAAATATTTATACACTTTATTTTACTACATATAAGACACTAAGGGGTTCCCATAAACCCACTTAGCCAATTCCTCACTTTTACGTTTTTACCAACTTAACCAGATTCACTAATTTATTTTTCTGCAAACACAAACAAAAATAAAAAACCTTGTCTCCAGGTTATCCTTTTTCCTTATTCAATTACCTTTCTAACAAGCTATCACACACTCGATTCCGAGCTCATGAGCTCCGGTTATCGCCGTTTGAAGTTGGACAAACAACATTGCCCACTAACTCCAAAACAGCCCAATGATTCTAGGATTTTGACACAACGTAGGGGACATCTTAAGCTTCAAAATGGCGTATGGCACGTCCCTATCGGACCTCTATGGAGAGAGATACGTTCTCACGAAGTTCACCCAAAAACTGCCAATTCTACAGAAATTTTGCCAGTTTCCTTTGTATTTCCTAAAATCCCCAATTTTGCATAAGTTGTTTAACACTACAATTATACCTGAAATCCAGCAAAATCCAATGGGTGGCACACACAATGACCAACAACGCCTTGGGGCACTTATAACCCAATCCAATTTACACTTAAAACATAAGCAGTTCACTTTCAAATCTTTTATAGTTTCAATCACCAACTTTCAATTTCATGCATAATTCATCATACGGATAATCATAAACCTAAAATAGGCCTAAAGCCCTTCCATCATAATAAGCATACATCCATGGTATATTTACAATACTGAATTACCATTACACTTACAACTTTAACTTCAATTTGCAATAATCCACATATTACAACTTTACTTAACAAATGCATTCATAACTAAAATGACAAATATGATACACTGAAGCAAATATGCATCACTACTCCACTCATCATCATGCGGGCTTCTTGCCCGCTGCTCCGTATCTACTGGTACATCCTGAAATAAATGCCCCGAGACGGGGTGAGATATACGAATATATCTCAGTAACCAAGAGGTTCTGGAGAAAACTTCGCCCAATGGTTCACTTCGATGTATATCAATAATATAAAACAACACCACTGTTATAAAACGGGATAAAGCAAGGGATTTAGAGAAAGGGGGATATATATCAGAACAACTACGACATGCGGGATGGTAGCTACCAATACCACGTCATGTCCTCGGCTATACGCCTATGGGTACTACCCCTGGCGTGTTCAGAGAACAAGGTACCCCTTCCAACCATATATACCCGAGACTACCTAGTGTGCTCCTATCCGGATAACACACCACGACCCTGAGTCAACTGGAACTCCCTCTCGGAGACCTATCCAGTGGCAGTCCGGAAAACTTGCCCGAAGGCTAAAAATATCTACTGGCCAGAGATCTGGTACATAATTACCCACTGTGATAATGCATATGCATGCTCATGCTGTTCTACACTACTCATACACACTTCCTACCGTTGCCATCAACTAGCAAGGTGGAACACAAAAGGGAAACAAGCCCCAGTACCAAGAGGTTACCTTTCTTTTTATCCGTCCACTGAGCTCCGCAGAAACTCCACTTATACCTTGATACACAGGGAATGCCTACACATGGGACAATTCCACACACTTAGAACTTTAAACCACACATGAATTTCATAAACTATTTAGAAACTCTAATTTTTAACATTAACCATTGTCCTTTAATTGTCCTTGATCAGATGGATCCGGAGTTTTTCGGTCGTTCGAAGAAATCGCAGTTTTAAGCTGTTACGCGCGTCGTTGGCACGCTTCCCCAAACTGACTTAATTCCATCAAATAATATCAGAAATCATATTTCCTATTTCTATGGACCATTTATAATTCATATTTGAAACCTAGAGCTCAGTTTTTCGCGAAAAACACTATTCACTGATTTTTCTGAAACTTGTCTATCCACTCAATTTTTCGTTCTGAATCCATTTCCAGGCTTATTTTTATTATTTGAGACCTTCTACTTAATTTTTATCTTCCTAGGGCTGCGTGTTGGCTAATTACCGTTTTGCCCTTTCTTTGTATTTTGGCCTATCCTTTGGGATTTTCACTAATCCATCACTTAATTACTCACTTAATACTTTAATTACTTAATTTAGAATTGCGAGGTGTTATACACAAGGTTCCACACCAATCTTCAAGTAAATTGCATTTTAAACCCAACCATGGTAATCCCAACCCATGAAACTCGCTAGATTCAGAGAAAAAGGTGACCCATCTCCACGGTTTTGGTGAGGGGAGTTGATGTTCTTGGAGTTGTTTGATCCTCCATTGCTTGGGTATTGTGTGGAGCAGTCCTAGGCCTTGATTATGGGTAAGTTTCCACACTTTTCATTGGTTAATTTGATGGTTTGATTTTTATGAACCTAAGGTTTGCATGTATGGATTGATGTGGTTGGGGACCTTAAATTGAAAATTTATATTAGATAAAAGTGTCTTAGAATGATATTTTATGTTGATTGAGCTCATAAAAATTATTGGTGAGAAATTTGATAACTTAGGCAATTTTATGATTGGTATGCATGACTTTGTGAAATGGAAGTATTGTGGGATTGTGTAATTGAGTTGGGGAGCAATTGTATGAGTTAATTATAGGATTAAATGATGTGTGGAATTGTTGAAATGAATTAAAAATCTCTTGGTATGCATGCTTCTTGAATTCGGCCAAGTGAGGGGAACTAAGGGTGGATGATGTAAAATTCATGTAATTGGTGTTGTGAGGCTTGGAGCTAAGTTTAAATAGGTTGTATGTTGTTGTGATGCATGTGGATTGGAATCGAAACCCTTGGATGGGCCTAAGTGTGGGATTGGCCTAAAAGAGGAAATTTGGGAAAGTTGGTGTTGATTGGTAATTGAATGGTATTAAGGACTTGAATTGGTGTTGTGGTAAGCTTAGGAAGCTATTGGAACCATGAAATAAAATTAACAACATGATGTTGTATTTTGGGGCCAAATGGCCGAACCTAGGTGTGTGGGGGGGTGGTTGTGGTGCTTTGTGTTTTGACTTGGTTGCACCATGGTATTGATGATCCTTGTGTGGTCATTGTAGGTTGCCTCCCATGGACGTGAACTTGGAACTGTGAGCTTGGTGGATTGCCTTTGGTCCTTGACCAAAAAGGATTGCGGTAAGTGTTTATGTAAAAATTCATGAATGCTTGAATAACCAAGTGTATAGTGTTATGTTGTTCTAATTGAAATGGGAATGACCTGTGTGTAGGAATTTCTGGTTGGACCAAGCTCAGTGGTACCTTGCATTGGAGTTACCTAGAGAGGGAGCTTCAACAAGGTAATTCTTTGGTACTGGGGTTAATCCTCGTTTGTACTCCACCATGCCCCTTGGGGGTAGTGGTTTGAGGTGTTTGTTGATGATGTGTTATAACATGCTCATGCATATATACATATATATTGGGTACATAGGATATACGTGTCTCCGCCAGTAGATAGTTGCCTTCGGACATTACAGACTTACACGGGATAAGTCTTCGTGAGGGAGTTCCAGTTGACCTGAGGTCATGGAGTTTTTATCGTTGAGGAGCACTCTAGGAATGTCTCGGGTGTAACAGCCTGTTAGGTACTAGTATTGTTAAAATTGATTATGATATTAAGCGTAGTTAAAATCACAGCAGTTCATTTATAAAAATGCGAGTAAACTTTTTCCTTTTCATTACGCGAGCTTTTAGAACAATAATAAAGCGTAATGGATAAAATTTGTGACCATAACTGAAAGCTAAATATGAAATAATCATATTAATTTCCTAACTATCATATAATACTTCTCTGAAGTCACTAAGGGATTCTCATAAACCCACTTAGCATAAATCTCACTTTTACGGTTTTTACCTATCCGAATATGATTCAGTCTTTTAGATACTGTGGAAAATCTTATCTTTTAGTATGTTATTCTAGACTTAATTATATTTCAAACAAGCTATCACTTGCTCCATAAAGTTCTCGTTTGCTCCGGTTATCACCTTTTAAAGTTGGACAAACAAAGCTGTCAGCCAACCTCAAATTGGACACCAAACATCCCTCACTCTTTCACTGATTTTGGACAAACCACTAAACCAATTGCTCTCAAGTTTTTATACAGTAAACTAGACACATCAAAATTCAATTTGACATATCATGGACCTAATTTGACCAAGAATTGACACAGGAGTAAATTTCCCAAAAACAGGTTGTGACAGCTCCAAGTGCAGGGGATTTCTGGACAGTCAGGGTTCAATAGCCTCTACAGGTCCGTGTACGACTCCTATGGTTCTCAAATTTTGATACAATGTAGTTTACATCTCAATCTTCAAAATGGTGCATAGAACGTCCCTATTACACTTCTGTAAAGGGAGATATGCTCTCCCAAAGTTCACCCAAAATCTGCCATTTTATAGAAATTTCGACAGCATTTCCTTTGTTTTTTCCAACATATCCCACTTTTGTAAAAGTGTGTTATCTATCATGAAGGGTACCTAATTGACACGGGTGGCACTCAAGTACCAGCAATGCCTTGGTGCTCTTACAACCCATCACAATTTATATCAATTCGCTTAATTTACATCTCATTAATTGCACTGTCAAAACTTAAACCATTTCAATCACTTTGATCCATTTACATACATTCTTTAGACAAAAAACATAAATCATATCCTAGAATAGGCCTATTGCTCTTTCATCATATAACATGCTTCAATATTATACAAGATCCAAATATTACAATTTACAATTCTCCACTCGAAGCATAATACATCGTTGTGCACATATTACTGGACTTAGACAAAAAAGATGGCATGAACAAATATGACGACATTCATAAATCTAAATCCATATGCAATGTTCATGCCCTAAGTCTAGCCTATACCAAAATGCTCTCAAAAGGCAAAAGATGCGTAAATCTCCAATGCTCATCCTATAGGCCTCTTGCCCACTGCTCCTATGCCACTGCCACTACCTGAAATAAAGTTCCCAAAAAATGGTGAGATATATGGATATATCCCAGCAACCCAGAGGTTCCGGAGATCTATGATTCATCGAAACTGACACGGGACACAGACATGTCTCGACATGCCGACACGTTAATTCTAAAATTTGTCATATTTTGACACGTTGGGACACGTTTTGATATTAAATAAAATTTTAATATATATAATATAATTTATATTTAATACATATAAGATTTCATAGTAAGTCATATAACCAATCAAATATTTAAATTTAATAACATAAATATAAACAAAAATAATTTTTTGTACTTTGTTGATTTTTCATGTCGAATTTCATAACAGAAAAAAAAATAATTTATAAATTATTTTTTTATATTTAGTTAATAAAATAAAATTAAGACTAAAAAAAACGTGTCGGAGCGCGTCGGAACGTTGACCGCGTGTCGGAAAAAGTTGACTGTGTGTCGAAAAAACGTGTTGGAGAGTTGACCGCGTGTCCCAAAATGTTGATCGCGTGTCGGAGAGTATCCGTGTCGGAAATGTGTCCGACACGTAAATTTTTTAAAAAAACTGTGTTCGTTCTTGTGAGATAGAGATTACTCCGCCCAATCGCTCACTCAGATATCCATTCACAATATACCACAACATCCAAAAAGGGATAAAGCAAGGGATTTAGTGAAGTAGAGAAGCATAGGGAGTAAAAATACGATGAAGCTGGAATGGTCGATGCCAAAGCCATGCAACATCCGGCCTATTGGCCTCGGCATATAGCCTACGGGTTCTCATCCAAGGAAGTGTTCCCAGAACATCAACCAAGGCACCCTCCACCATATACACCCGAGACTTTCCTAGTGTGCTCTTCAACGGATGACACACCATGATCCCAGGTCAACTAGAACTCCCTCATGGAGACCTATCCAGTGGAAGTCCGTAACGCGCGAAGGCAACAGTCTACTGGCCAGAGACACGGTACATCCTATGTATCACTATACATACAATAATGCATGAACATATTATAATATACCATTAACACACACCTCCAACCACTACCCCCAAGGGGCATGGTGGAACACAGACGAGGGATCTTAATCCCAGTACCAAGGGATTACCTGATGGAAACTCCCTCTCTTGGTAGCTCCAATTCACAGTACCATCGAGTTTGGTCCTACAAGAAATGCCTACACATAGGTCATTTCCATTACAACTATAATCAACCAAGACATGTACATATTATCCAAGTATTCATGCATATTTACATAATTTCTTACCACAATCCTTTTGGTCAAGGACCAAAGGCAACCCACCAAGCTCAAAGCTCCAAGTTTACGTCCGTGGGAGGCAACCTACAATAATCACACAAGGATCATCAACACAAGGTGCAATCAACTAAATTTACAAAGCACCAAAGTCCACTCCCCCCCACAAGTATACGTTCGGCCATATGGCCCAATTCATCAAACCATTTTCTTAATTCTATTTCAAGTCCCCACTAGTATCCCAAGGTTACCACAACACCAATTCAAGCCCTATTTTCCATCCAATTCCATCACAACACCATTTTTCCCAATTATCCTCCTTTAGGCCAATTCCTACACTTATACTTATCCAATGGTTCCACTTCCAAACCACATGCATCAAACCAACATACAACCACTCTAAACTTAGCTCAAAGCTTCAAAATGCCAATTGCATGAATTTTTTATCATCAAACCCTAAATGCCCTACAATGGCCGAAATCTTCATGGAAATATACACCAAGGTTTTCAATTCAATTCAACACTTCCACACATCATGCAATCCTATAATAAATCCATACAAATACTTCTCAACTCAATTACACAATCCTACAACCATTCCATTTCACAAAGTCATGAATATCAACATCAAAATTTCCTAAGTTACCAATATTTTTCCTCAATAATTTTTATGGTTTCTATCACTATAAAACATCATTCTATGCCACTTTTATCTAATACGCATTTTCAATTTGAGCTCTCTAACTACATCAATCCATGCATAGTAACTCTAGGTCACCAAAATTGAATATACCAAATCAACCAATTAAAAGTGTGGAAACTTACTCACAAGTAAGGCCTAAGACTCCTCCACAACATACCAAAGTATTGGAGGATCAATCAACTCCAAGAACCTCAAAATTCCACACTTGGCCGCGAACTTAGATGGGGTTTTTTCTCCCAAATGAGTGGGTTTCAAGAGCAACCAATGGGAGGGTTTTGTTTGAATGATGATTTACTTCAACTTATTTGAGTGAGAAATGAGTGAGTTTGGAGGAGGACAAAATTTGATCAAAACTTGCTCTTCACTGGGGGAAGGCCGCGGGTGGAGAAGGAAGGAGGAGAGAGAAGGTGCTATATTTTGTGTTTTCCCATGTGGCTTAAGTCCACTTAAGTGGGGTGGGTCCCACTACCACCTCATGCGATTCAAATTAGTTCAAATCTCCCGCTTATTCCACTAAACGACTATAATTTCCTAAACTATTAGAAACTTCAATTTTTAACATTAACCATTCTCCTTTAATTGTCCTTGATCAGATGAATCCGGAGTTTTCCGGTCGTTCGGAGAAATCACAATTTTAAGCTGTTATGCGCGTTGTGGGCACGCTTCTCAAAACACTCTAATTTTCATCAATTTTCACCAAAAATAATATTTCCTAGTCTTGTGTACCATTTATAACTTATATCCAAACCTAGAACTCAAGATTCATTCAGCACGCTTTACCGATAAAAACATTATTCATCAAATTTCCAGACACTTGCCTAACCACTAAGTTTTTCGTTACGAATCCATTTCCAAGATTAGTTTTCCTATTTAAAATCTTCTACTTAATTTTACTTTTCTAAGGTTACGTGTTTGGCAATTTACCATTTTACCTCTCTTATGCATTTTGACCCGAAATTCAAAATTCTCACTAATCCTACCCTTTAATCCACATTTTAATATATAAATATTTGTTTAAGAAATATGAGGTGTTATATCGGGTGTATTGGAGGTGGGTGCCTTGGTTGGTGTTTTGGGAACACTTCCTTGGAACCTGTAGGCTTTATGTCGTGGCCAATATGCCAGATTTCGCGTGATTTTGGCTTCGACCATTCCAGCTTCATTGTATTTTTACTCACTATGCATCCCTACTTCACTAAATCCCTTGCTTTATCCCGTTTTGGTTGTTATGGTGCATTATTGATTTACATCTGAGTGAGCCATTGGGCGGAGTAATCTCCAGAACCTCTGAGTTACTGAGATATATTGGTATATCTCACCTCGTGTAATCTCTATACTTACAAAGCTTTCTTTTAAAGAGCTTATTTAATTTAATATTCATATGGCATTTTAAAATCTCAAAGGTATGGTAGTTATACTATTAGCCTCATTTTCTTTTTCTTTTTTTATGAACTGCTTTGATTTTTTTTCATTGACTTCTCTTCTTTTTCTTCTTCTTTCTTTTTGTTTTGCTATTGTATGAATGCTCCTCTGATTCTTATTTTCTGGCCCTTGTGATTCAATTATGTGATATGATTTCATAGACTATGCATACCAACACCTTTAGAAAAAATTAAGGCTTTGTTTAGGAGTTTGGAAGGGAAGAAAAGGAAAGGGATCCAAGGGAAAAATGGGGAAGGAAATGAAGAAAATTGAAAAGTATTCATTTCCCTTGTTTGAGAGTTAAAAAAATAGTAAGAAAGAAATATGAGGTTAATGATATAATTTTATAATTTTACCATTTTTTAAAAATTAATATAATTATTATATTTTACAAATAAGATTAAATTTAAAATTTCCAAACATAATTATTTATTTATTTTTCACATTACTAAAAAATATTATATTTTCAACGTAATTTCTGCGTTGCATACAATGAAGATTCAGTCAAAAAATTATTTTTTGGTTGGAATACTTTTCGTTGAAAAGCGATGGAATTTTTATCCGATGAAAATTTTTACAGGAATAAATTTTATGTCGAAATGTTCGATAAAATTTAGTTTTCGTCAAAAGTTTTGACGAAAATAACTTCTTAAATATTTTTGACGGAAAAAAGAATTCCATAAAAAATTTTGACGGAATATTTTCTGTTCAAAATTCTCAAAGGAAATGTGTTCTCAAGAAAATTTCGATGGAAATTTTTTTGTCAAAATTTTCGAGAAAAATGTTTTTGTAGAAACTTTCGTCATAATTTAGATTCCGTAAAGAATTTTGACGAAATATCCTTTCCGTCAAAAAAATTTTATAGAAATGTTTTTCATCAAAAAAAATTACACACATATTTTTAGTCCGAATATTTCAACGAAAATGTGTTTCGTTGAAAAATTTGATAGAAATGTTTGTTATCGATAATTTTGACGTAAATTTTTTTCGTCGATATGTTTTGACGGAATTTAGATTCTGTAAAAAAATTTGAAAAAAAATTTGTTAAACTTTTTCGCAGAATTATTTTTCGTCAAAATTTTTCTTGGAAATTTTTCGATGAAAATGTGCTTAGTTGAAAATTTTGAGGGAAATATTTTTCAATAGAATTTTCGACAAATATGTTATTTTTTCAAGTATTTTGTGGTAAATGTTGTCACGGAATTTAGATTCCGCAAATAATTTAAAAAAAAAGTTGTCTAAATTTTTTACAGAAATATTTTTCGCCACAAATTTTACAGAAATATTTTTGATCAAAAATTTTCGCTCAAAATGTGTTCCATTGAAAATTTTGATAGAAATATTTTCCGTAAATTTTTTTTATGGAAATTTTTTCCAACCAAAAATTTGACGAAATTGTTTTGCGTCTAAAATTTTCGATGGAAATGTGTTTCGTCGAAAACAATTTCTTGGAAAAGTTTAACATAAATATTTCTATTGAAAGTTTCAACGGAATTTAGATTCTATCAAAAAATTTGACTGAATTTGTTTCCGTAAAGATCTTATGCCAGTGATTATGGCCAAATCTTGTTTCGTCTCTAATTTTATCTTTAGTTTCGAATAAAATTTTTATCGTCTCTATTTTCGACGTAATATGATTTTCGAAAAAGAATTGTAACCATTTTAGAAGAGATATTTTCCGACGATAAATTTTGTCAATATTTGAGACTTTTTTTAAAAATGTCACATTTAAAAATGATTCACATTTATGTAGTTTTCATATTTTAAAGCTAATGGTAGATAAGTGAATTCCAATATTTTTTCCCTCAAACCCCCCAAATTGGGAAACTTTAAGAGTAAAGTCCCTTTTGGATCCCTAATAAAAAATACGGTCCCATCTTTCGTCCTTTACAAAAAAATACCCATATTAGTCCTTTTTAGGGACTAAATTGGGTCTTCATTGAATTTCCGAGGGACCAATTTTCAAAGTACTGGAATTGTAGAGGGACTAAAAGTTGACTTTGTTTTTGCAAGGGACGAAAGTGGAGACCGTGTTTTTTGTTAAGGACCCAAAAGAGACTTTACTCAAACTTTATTTTTAAGGGTGAGAAGGGTTTTAGGAAATTTTGCAAATATCCCCAATTCCCTTCCCCCATTTTTTTAAACTTACAAATAATGGAAAGGATTAATAAAACCATCCCCTCCCTTTCATTTCCCTCCTAAAACTAACTCCCAAACAAAGCCTAATAGGGCAAAAATATAGGTGTTTATTTTCATGAAAAAAATAGTTGAAGGCTCAAAATGGGTGACTAGGGATTTATAACATATAGGTTAGCTTGAAAGGCTCAAACGTCCAAAGATGACCTATTTTCTTGTCTTTCCTCGCCTATCTCACATAAATATTGTATATGCACTCCAACACTCAATTTACCACAAAATCAAGTCATGCACTCCAGAAATATCATTCAAGCAAGAAAATATTGGATTTAATAAGTTGCTCCAGCTAAATGAATATCTATGGTTAGAAAGAGTCATGATTAAGGTGATAAGATAAGTCTTGATGGTTATGCTTAAATAACAAACACAGTTGATTGTGATAACTCAAAGATATTTATGCACAAGAGTTTCTATCATGAAAGATTAAGTTATCTTAACTAGCCAATCATTGGGGAGGAAAAACAAACTTCTCAATCATTTTTTTAAACTAGTAAACTCCCATTTAATATTAGGAATGCATGGTAACACCAAAAATTATATTTTTTTAATATTATATTACACATCTCAAGCTTTTAAACAAAGTATAGATCACTGAAATTGGAGTTCTGTAACTCAAGATATAACTAGTTAAAGTACATTATCAAAAAATAGAGTAATCAACATTCCAGTCACATTGACAGATCAACTAAGAACAGTATACACATCCAAAATTTTGAAATTTTCCAATCTTAAAGCTTATCATCTTAGGTTTCAATAGCAACTGTTTCATTAAAAAATGATTTTTCTAGCTCAAGTTATGAAAAACAGCTTAGCAATGTCAAAATTCAGCACATCAGCAAACACACGTGCTTAAGTTGATATACTACCAATGTCATGATCATGTGCAACAATGATTTTTAACTTAACATTATACCTTAATCCCTTAAAATAATAAACATTATCAATGGAGTGTGTATGTTACGTACCAACTTTACTTATGCCCATAAATTTACCTTTGTAGTTGTCACAAAAAGTCACACATCCATCTTGGAATGGTTTAGGTGAGATAAATATGGAAACATCTCTTGTCATATTCTTGGAATAGCCTTGTCAATGTATGAGTTGTTCCCCCTTACTCCAACCTGCATTCTTAAATGAATGATTAGATTTGGGAACCTAGATTAGCTTATGTCCCTTCCTCTTTGCAAAAAAAAATTTAGAAATCTCGTCTTTTCAAATCCAAATTTGTTTTACATTGTATGCAGAAACAAAGCTATTTTTAATATATGATACATTATTTTGAATAGCTTTTATCATAGCTGTTACAAATAATATTAGGTTTATTATTATTATTTCATTATTCTAGAAAGTTATTTGGGTTTAGCCCTTTGGGTCATTTAGCCTCTTTAAATAGAGGACTCTTGTACAATTTTATACACAATTGAATACAATACATTCATATTTTAAGTTGGTACCAGAGCTTGTGTTCTGGTAAACCCTGCTTCCGCAAACCCTGCCGTGGATCATATCGGCAACCTTCTTTTCACTCCTAACCTCTATTTATTCACCAACTTTTTGTTCTCAACCTTGTATCATTAGGAAAAACATCGTCAGCCTCCGTTCATTGCCGGAAACCACCGTCCGCTACTGTTCACCGCCATCGGAGACCTTTTTTGGCGACTTTTTCGGCCAACCACCAGGCGATCAGGAGCGGCTCAGGCAGGCGACCTTGTCTGTGCAAGCAGCATGGTCATCGGAGAATCCACACGCCGCCACGCGCCAGTGGAAGTTTTCAGTGGCCGAGCCACTTTTCCGGCGCGTGAGCCACCGTCTGGCTACCGTTCCGGGCCGAACAACCACCGTCTTGCTCGCCTCCTTGTCATCTTTCCAGATATGGTCACCGTTCATTGTGGGTCCCATCTGTTAAGAAGATATCAGTGAAAAACCTGTTGTTTGATTGACTTTTTGCAATGTTTTTGTACGATTTCTTGCTTCCTTACAGTTCTTTGCTATTTTCTGGTCATCTCCTTCATTCGTTGTGATGGAGAGCTCAAGTAAATCGCTCAAAAAAACTTTTGACATAATCTTCAGTACTACCCCAACCATTACTTCGATGAAACTAACCGGATCTATTACATTCAAGACCTGGTCTGCCTCCATTAAGATCTGGTTTACTGGTCAGGGACACGGTAAACATCTCACGACAAAGTCTACTGATATTCCAAAGGATCAGATTCTTGAATGGGAAAAGATTGATGCTCAACTATTAAGTATTCTTTGGCAATCTATTGATGCGGAAATTATAGACATTTTCATCCTCTTTGAGACCTGCTATGACGTATGGGAGGAAGCCAAAAGTCTCTAAACCAATGATATTCAACAACTTTATTCCATTGTTTCTCAGATAATAGAATTACGCAAATCATTACCTCATGTTGCAGACACATCTGTGTACAAAAAGCAGGTGGAGCGCTTCTTTATGGTGGTAACCTTTCTGGCCTTTCAGAGGAATTAGAAAGCGTTCGTGAAAATATTCTAACCAGTGCTAAGACTCCTAGCTTGTCACAAACTTTCCAGCGCCTTCTAAATATCAAGGATAAATCCGCAGCATCCACACATGTTCCAGCCACCGATTCAACTGCATTTGTTTCTCGTGCCAATGATTCCAATTGAACAGTGGACGTGGTCGCGGACGTGGCACTCCTTTCAATTTAATCTGTGTTAGCCAGTTGATTCATTCTCTTTCATGCACTATTACCTTCTCTAAACAATCTTTTTCTATGCGGGATCCAGGTACGGGGAAGACGATTGGAGTGGGAATTGAGTCACAAGGTCTCCTTATCTGACTGCACCACCTTCTCTAGTGGCATGCTCTCTCACGGAGTCTCCTAAATTAATCCACAATCGTCTGGGTCATCCAAGTCTTCCCAAGCATCAACATATGGTTCCTTTTTTATCCAATCTTAAGTCTTTAAACTGTCATTCTTATCAGCAATGAAAGCATACTCGCTCATTCTTTGCTAATAGAGTCAACAAAAGAGCTGATGCTCCATTTTCTATTGTTCATTTTGATATTTGTGGTCCAAGTCGAACTTTTTCTGTTTTGGGTTTTCAGTATTTTGTAACCTTTATTGATGATTTCTCACGTTGTACTTGGGTTTATTTAATGAAAAATCATTCTGAATTATTTTCAATTTATCAAAAAATTTGTGCTGAAATAAATACTCAATTTGGTGCTTTTATTAAGATATTGCGTAGTGATAATGCAAAAGAGTACGTGTCTCTTTATTTTTGTAATTTTTTGGAAAAACATGGAACGTTACACCAGACCACCTGTCCGCACAGTCCACAACAAAATGGAGTGGCAGAACATAAAAATAGACATGAATGTTCCACTCCATTTTTGGGTAGATGCTATTATCACCTCTTGCTTTCTTATCAATCACATGTCTTCCTCTATGCTAAATAATGAAGTTTCACATAGTTTATTATTTCCAAGAGCACATTCATATCCTCTGCCTCCACATGTGTTTGGATGTACTTGCTTTGTTCACTTACTCTAGGAAAAGACAAATTAACATCCAAAGCCTTCAAGTGTATTTTTCTTGGATATACTCGTTTTCAAAAAGGGTATCGATGTTATTCTCCTAACCTCAACTGTTATGTTGTTTTTGCTGATGTCACTTTTCTTGATCAACAACCTTTTCATTCTACCCCGGCTTAGATATCACAGGTTGATCAGGTTCTTCCTGTTCCGTTTCTTGACTTATCTTTACCAGCTGCAGTGACTCCATCCCAGAGGAGAAACCTCTTGCCTCCATCCCAGAGGATCATCCTTTTCTCATCTATTAACGTCATCAGATTGCGCCTTCTGTGGACTTAACCCTTGCTGACTCATCACCTTCTCATGTCGACTCTTCACCTCTGGATCCTCCATTAGAGATTACTCTCATTGCCCTTCATAAAGGTATTCAATCCACTTGTAACCCTCATCCACTTTATAGTTTTTTGAGTTATGATAGACTTTCTTCACCATATTTTACTTTTGTTTCTAGTATTTCGTCTATTTCTATTCCTAAAATCACAGGTGAAGCACTTTCTCATCCAAGTTGGCCACAAGCGATGATTGATGAAATGCAAGCACTTCACTCCGATGGAACATGGGATCTTGTTCGTGTTCCTTCCGGGAAGTCGATTGTCGGTTGTCGATGGGTATTCACAGTCAAAGTTGGTCCTGATGGCATTGTTGATCGCCTCAAAGCTCGATTAGTGGATAAAGGATACACTTAGATTTTTGGTCTTGACTATGGAGATACTTTTTCTCTTGTTGCCAAGATAGCCTCTATTTGTCTATTTCTTTCACTTGCAGCCATTCATCACTGGCCCCTTCTTCAGCTTGATATCAAAAATGCCTTCTTACATGGTGACTTGCAAGAGGAAGTATATACAGAGCAACCACCAGGTTTTGTTGCTCAGGGGGAGAGTTCTGGCATGGTATGTAAGCTTCGTAAATATTTATATGGCTTAAAGCAGTATCCTCGAGCCTGGTTTAGTCGCTTCAGTTCCACGGTTTAACCCTTCGGTTTAACCCGAAGTAAAGCAGATCATTCTGTCTTCTATCAGCATAGCTCTTATGGACAGTGCATCTATCTCCTGGTCTATGATGATATCATTATTACTGGCATCAATCAAGCTGGGATTGATCAGTTAAAGAATTACTTATTCAATCAGTTTCAGACCAAAGATCTTAGCAAACCTCGATATTTCTTAGGAATCGAAGTAGCACAGTCTAGATAGGGCATTTCCATTTGTTAGAGGAAGTATGCACTGGACATCTTAGATGAGACTGGTATGTTGGGATGTAAACCCATTGATACACCTATGGATCCTAATATTAAGCTATTACCTAGACAGGGGGAGCCATTGGCAGAACTTGGTCGTTACTGCCGACTAGTTGGAAAGTTGAACTATCTTACTATGACAAGACCAAACATCTCTTTTTCAGTTAGCGTGGCAAGTCAATTCCTTGACTCTCTTTGTGACTCTCATTGGGATGCAGTTATCAGGATTCTTCGATATATTAAAAAGGCACCAGGAAGAGGTTTATTATACACTAATAAAGGGAATGCAGAAGTGTCTAGCTTTTCAGATGCTGACTAGGCAGGTTCTCCTTCAAATAGACGATCCATCTCGAGGTATTGTGTTCTCCTTGAAGGAAATTTGATCTCTTGGAAGAGTAAGAAGCAAACTGTGGTCGCCAGATCAAGTGGAGAGGCAGAATATCGGGCAATGGAAATGCAACCTGTGAGGTCATCTGGCTAAAACAACTGCTTAAGGAATTACATCTCTGTGAACAACAGCCCATGAAACTCATTTATGACAATCAAGCCGCATTGCATATATCTTCTAACCCAGTCTTTCATGACAAGACTAAACATATAGAAATTGATTGTCACTTTGTTAGAGAGAAGATTTAGTCAGGCGAGATCGAGACAGCATTTGTCAATTCCAGTGATCAACTTGCAAATGTTTTTACCAAGGCTCTTAGAGGTCCCTAATAGATCATATATGTAAGAAGCTAAGAGCTTATGATATATACGCACCAGCTTGAGGGGGAGTGTTAGAAATAATATTAGGTTTATTATTATTATTTCATTATTCTAGAAGGTTATTTGGGCTTAGCCCGTTAGGTCATTTAGCCTCTTTAAATAGAGGACTCTTGTACAATTTTATACACAATTGAATACAATACATTCATATTTTAAGTATAGCCTTGCACTCAAATTTTATATGTCTTATATTGCCATAATGATAACATACCCTATTCTCATACAAGTTCACATGCTTAGTTTTGGTTTTCCAAGCAGATTTCGTATTTCCTTCAAATCCTAACCCATGCCAAGATTTATTGCAATTCTTATTCAACCAGTCAACAACATTGGGTCTATCTACCTCTGGAATCCAAAGGGCAATTTCTATCTTATTTTGGAGGTCTTGTTTCTCTTTAGTCAGTTCTTCTAACTTGCTCTCCAATTGCTTAATCTCTTTATCTAAATAGGCATCATCTATCATAACACATTCCTTTTTCTTGGTTTCTTGTAATTTCTCTATCAAAGAGGCATTCTTGCTTTCTAGTTCAGAAGTAGTGCTCTTAAGCCTAGTGATCTTCTCTTTAAGATTATCATTTGATTTCTTTAATTCTTTGTTAGCCTTAGAAAAGTTCTTAATCTCATTCTTTAGTTCACCAAAATCATTTAACAACTCATCATTGTACTCACGCATTTTCAAGTATTCATTTATTACAAAGTCCAACTCTTGTATCAAATATTTCTTGGATAACTTATGCATGGATGATTTTAGCTCAAGAAAATTTGCCTCATGGTCTTCATCTTCAGAGTCAATTCTAGCCATAAGACAAATGTTTGCTTCAGTCTCATTACTTTCAGAGCCTTCTTCTGATTTAGAGTCACTCCAAGCAGCCATCATTGCTTTCTTGAACTTTTTCTTCTCAAAGTTTTTGTTTTCTTTTTCCTTATTCTCTTTCTTGGCTTCTTGCTCTAATCCGGGACAATCCCTGACCCTGTGCTCTATTCTACCACACTTATAACAGCCATCATTAGTTATAAAAGACGATTTTTTGGATTTCACCTTCTTGTTGCTTGAGCTCTCATTACATTTTGGGTTCTTGAAGTACTTTCTAAATTTTTGCATAAGCATAGCAATTTCCTCCTCATCATTTGAATCATTAGTAGCCTCCTTGGATTGAGCTTTAACAGTTATGCCTTTATCCTTCATTCTCACATCATCCTCTTATGAGACTCCAGTTACATTTCATAGGTGATTAGGGATCTAGCCAATTGCTCTAAGTTGAAGGTTTTGAAATTTTTGGTCTCTTACAATGCAGTGACTTTAGACATCCAATCTTCTTTTAGGAGACTTCTTAGAATTTTTCTGACCTGTTCTTCAACTATAATTTCCCTGCCTAAAGCACTTAACTCATTTACAATATTAGTAAAGAGCGTAATCATATCTCTAATTAACTTTTCGCTTTCATGGTAAATAATTCATATTGATGCATTAAGAGATCAATTTTAGATTTCTTTACCTCATTAGTTCCTTCATGAGTTTCCTCTAGGAGATCCTATATTTGCTTAGTGGTTTTGCATCATATTACCTGGTTGTACTCTTATGTTCCAAGGCCACAGTGAGGAATTTTCTTGGCATGTGCATTGAATTTTAGCTTTCTCCAATCTCCATCAGTGTGTTCAGCAATGGGCTTGGGAATAATTTTCTCGTTTTCATTTTTCTTTGTGATCTAGAAGTCTTCATTTTCAATCACGTCCCAAACTTGGTAGTTGTCAGCTTGATGAAAATCTCCATCCCGTTCTTCCAGAAATTGTAGAAGTTTCCTTCAAATAGAGGAGTTATTTATGTGGAGAATCCTCCCTTGATACTTTTCATTAGGTTTATCTTAGGATCTACTCTTCAGGAGTTACCTGCACAAATAAGAGGACACAGCTCTGGTACTAATTGTTGGTCCCAGATGAACTCAAAATGAGGGTGAATTAAGTTTATTAAAAAAATTCCAATTTAAAAACACACAATTGCGATAAAATAAAGAGTAAAGGGAGGAAGCAAAATAATTATTTTAACGTGGGAAAAACTCCAACACGATAAAAAATAATCCACGACCCCAACTTGGATACCTCTATCCAATCGGAAGACAAATCCATTTTTGATCAATTCAAAGTACAAGAATAGACCCCATTCTACTCATATACAAGGATTTATCTAAAAACTTACCCAAAGTTTCCGGAACCTTACCCCTCAAATTCTTACGGAGTCTAATGAAAGACTCCCCGAAACAAAACCGCTCCCGTTATTCGCAATGAACAAAGACCAACTTATTTTTAAGCCACGACCTTTTCAAGGTTAAGAAGAAAATCCAAGGTTACCTTACCACTTATAAATAATAAGCAAATAGTTACAAATAAAACCTAAGTGGTGGACTCAATGAATCTGATTATGCCTTTTGTTCCCAAATTATTTTGAATGCGCCTCTTAAGAAGAAATACTCATAATATGCTCAATGGGGTCTTTCCCTTGAATACTCACAAAACCTTTTTCTCTTGAAAGCTCACTAAAACCTTTTTCTCTTGAAAGCTCACTACCCACCCTCTGAAGAAAGACTCAATGTATGGTTTTTATAGGCTTTTTCTCAAAATCAATTACTAAGGAAAATAAAATAAAATCTTAAAAATATATTTGGATTAAAAATAAAATTTTTAAATCTTCTTTCCTTAGTTTCCAAAACTTTAAAAATCCTAAACCAATGCATGATCATGATTCACTTCATCCAACCATTACATGAAACCTAAGATTATACTTACAACTTTGATCCTCCCAATCTCATGACAATTATGTTGCATTTTCTTCATCACAAATCATTACAAATTAAGTCATGCAACAAAGTTTTAAAAATTAAACAAACTACTAAATATTTTGGCTTCACTTATTTGTTATGATTAAAACTAAATAATGTGCAGGACCCAACATTTACGTGGGTTCCCCAGATACTGTGGTTTAGGGTTGGCAAAACGGGCCAACCCGGCTCGACCCGGCCCAACCCGCATTCAACCCATTAAAAACGGGTCGGGTTAGGGTTGGCCCAAAAAGATAAACGAGACAGAAAATCCAACCCAGCCTGACCCGAGCCGGGTTAGGGTTGGCTCGATAATCAGCTCGCGGGTTGGCTCAAAAAAAGCTCGCGGGTTCTCTCGAAATAATGCCAATGGGTTGGCTCAAAAAAATACCATATCAATCCCATTAACAAACCATCTACTGACCCACATATCCAAAATACCGATGTTAACATAATCACTGAACAATCCATGGACTAAGAATAACAATAATGCTTAGCAAGTAGAAAGTATATTATATTCAACATCTGGAATCTGTAATTTTGCACAATTGAACAGATCTCACACGAGTGTATGAGACCATAACACAAAGATTAGACCATGGGCCGGATAATAACTTCATAAGATCTTCATATACAATTACCATCAAGAAAAGCAGGGAAATTGAAAAGAAAAAAAAAAGCAAACCGAAACCCCAATTCTAAATATATTAATGTATATATACCAATTTTTCCCAATTTGTACAGAAAATTGATTCTCTACAATTTCATGCTTGTCAATTATGGATAAAAACAGGAAGCTAAGAATCCCCCCAAGAGAAGGGACAAAAACCCCGAAAAAAGGTACCATTTTTTTTCTTTAAAAAAAAAAGAATTTTCAACATTGAATCTTCAATAGGCCATGCATTTGAACACGCTGCAAACCCATAACCATATGATAAACAAAATCGCGCAGACAAACAAATCCAGATCGAAGGGGGGGATGAATGACCTAAGGAGATGAGAATCAGTGATGTCCTACAGCGTGCACGTGCTGGCGTTGGTGTTCGAGGTGGCGACGCTCGTTAGGGAGTGCGAAGATGAAATGGGGAAATCAGCAAATCTGTTTGAGAAAATAATTTAAAAAACAAAACGGTAAAGGGAAGTGAGATGAAATGATAAAGGGGGAAAAATCTTAGGGTTGGACAAAAGAACGAAGGAAAGTGACGACGATGTGAGCATATGGCAGTTTTGTAGTTTTGATTTTTTTTTTAATTAAAAAGAAATATACCCAACCCGCGAGTTGGCTCGTTTTGGTCCGGGTTGTAACGGGTCTGGTTGGATCGAGTTAGCAGCTCATTTAGGCCAACTCAACCCGACTCATTTAGGACGGGTTGCGAGCCAACCCGACTGTTTTTGCCAACCCTAATGTGGTTTCTCGCTTGCCGAGTGAGATTCAAGACAAACGCCGAGTTCAAGTATTGTTGGCGGTGGTGGCGTCGTGGATGCAATCTATTAGAGGTTGACCATAACAATAATTTCTGGTCCAATGGTCCCACTCTACCTCAGAGGATGCTACCCGGGAACTTACCAAGAATCATTGCCGCGTTTACCTTGACTTGAACCTTGAGAACAATGTTCCTTTGCATGGTGGATCAATTGTTACGAATAATAAAGAGGTTAACCAAGTTAATAGCTGAAATAGTAAAAGAGGTACGAAGAGGCGGGGAATAGAATAGTTGGACACGTGATCATGTAACAAGGAAGTGACGTGGCAATATGAGATGAAAAGGTGGGGTAATTACTCTATGGAAAAATATTTGTCCTTTTAATTGACACAACTTATATCCTTTCACTCTCACAAAGGTGAGACCCACACCTTTTTTTTTTTTGTCAACTCTCTCTCCTCCTTTATCTATCTCTTTCTCTCTCTTAAAATGACACAATTTTACATATTTTAAAATGACACACATTTTTTCCTTACTCGAGGTAGTTAATAGCATCTTGGGAATTAAAATGCATCAGACAGTAAGCTTTTGTACATAGAGTGTAATGGTGACACATTGAAGCAATATCTGAATAATAAAATTTTCCTTTATCATTATTCTCTCCTTCGTTGCATTCGTTTATTTATGCAACTCTCATAAGAATAGTAAATTCGAGAGAGAGAGAGAGAAAATCTGTTATGTGTTTGTTATTTTTATTATTTTATTATTTTTTGATTTGTTGAGTTGCTTAAATAGTGGGTAATTATTTTGTTTATTTTATTATTTAAAATTTTAACTTTGCTAAATGATAGATCATAACTATTAGTAAAGTTTATCTATTATTATTGAATAGTTAATTTTATGATTGACTTGTACTATTAATTTAAATCTTGAAATATTTGAATAAAAATTATTAGATAAAAAATAATATTTTGTGTATTTATTTATGTACTTGAGACAAAATTCTCTCGGTTGAACTCAAATCCCATTTTTTTCAAAAATAGGTGTATGTTATTTAGATGTTATGATCAAATTGCATGAGTTTGATATCGAAAATATAAGACTCTTATGTAAGATTTAAACGGACTTTTGAAGTTTTGATTCTCAAGCATCTTTTGGGATGAGGGGTTGGTATCAAAATCATTATCATTATCGAAGAACAATTACTAATTACCATTAAAATTATAAAAGATTAAAATCATGACGCATGACACCATCGAATTAAAATGCAGTTAATAACGCAACGGCGAAATATGGACGGCGTGTGTTACCTTGATGTAGCAGAACCCAACACCCCATTTGAGTGTGAGAGAGAGAGTCAATAGCCAGTCAAAGACGCATATACCCCAACACAGCACAACACCTCTCTTTAAAGCAAACACACTCGCAAACACTCTCTAATCATTCAATAAAAAAAGAAAAGAAAAAACAGAAAATGAAAATGAAAATCCGTGCAACCTCCTGAAATCGCAAAACAAAAAATTGAAAATTGTTCCAAAAATTGTTACTGTATCTTCCATGGCCGAGCAGCACCACAACAACTTCGAAGCTGTTCCACTAGAACGAAATGAAAAAGCTGAAGAGGAAGAAGAGTTGCATCAACTAGTCACTAACTCACCGCATGCCACCGAGTTACGCATTTCCAGTCCTCACGATGAAGCGCAACCAAATTTAGAAACCCTAGTCGTTCCCTCTTCGCTTCCGCACGATCACCCTCCTCGTACGCTGCGTTTCAAATTTTCAATCACTGTCTTTTGCTTTTCAGTCTTCTTCTTTCGATTTTTTGTTTGTTTGTTCAAGGTAGTGATCAATAGCTGTGGCTGATGCTGCAGATGTGCAGAGAAGCTTCATCACTCATAAGGGTAACGAAGCCGAAAGTAAGGTTAGAGCGTTTCTATATTTTTAATTTTGAGTCATAAATTTCAAAGCACGTTTTCCTGTGTGGTTTTTATTTTTTTTATTTCGTGGGATATATATATATATATATATTTTTTAATGTTCTGTTTGCAATCTCAGCCACTATTTATCTTATAATCGATACTGCAATTTTGCTCTGGTTAACATACGGGATTCTAGAAGTGGTTCTAAGCCGTTTAAAGATTAATGCTTGTTGTTCTTATGAGTTGCTTAATCTATAAGTTTGCTGGATTTTTGTATCTCTGTTTTAAGAGTTTGGTGTTTTGGTGTGGATTTACAATTTGAAACTCATGGACTCGTTGAAAGTTATATGCTATCAAAATGAAGTGTAGGTATTCCACCTTTTTTCTTTACCTTTTTTTATAAGCTATTAATTTCTTCTTTGTAGTCAAGTGCTTTGGTAAAACTATTCCTTAGTGATATTTACTAAAAAAAAAAAAAAAAAAAGCTATTCCTTAGTGATTAAAAGGTCATGGGTTCGAATTCGACAGGAGACCGCCTCTTGCAAATATGCAAGGGTAAGGCTGTATACAAGGATTGCCCTCACCCCTACCCTTGTTAGTTGGGGTTTAATGGGGAGTGGTTTTTATTAATTTCTTCTTTGCAGATTTGAACTCTGGATGCTTAGGACTTGTTAGTGGGCCTTAAAAACATGAGTATTTAGTAGAGGCTTAGAAAGTTGGGATTACATAAAACTTAAAAAGAAAATGAGAAGCAAAATTCAGGTTCTGATTATAGAATAATTCCAAAATAATCCAAAAATTCATTTAATAGAACCGCCATGAATAGAAAAGCAAAATCTAGGCTTGATATGGTATCAGAGGCTTCGTGAATAATTGGCTAGGAGTTTAGTCCATGCAGCCTCTATCTTCCTAATTAATTTAAATTTCAGTACAACAAGGTGTGGTGGATCCATTATTTGTCCAAGGATCAAGTCCAAAGAACCTTCAAATGAAGGGTCGTGTTACAGATTTGAACTATTCCTAGGCCTTCGCCTACAACTTAAGTTTCTTATTGGATAATTGGTCTTTAACGAGCCAAAAAACTTGATTTTGCAGTTTGGGTTTCCCATCTCAATACACCCAAGTTGCATTAATGACGGATCCAGTCCATAGTATTATTTTGGTATCTGTATGTTTCTATGAATAATACAAATAATCCAATGATGAATGGTGGTTCAAAAGTGCAACTCACAAAACTATTTTTTCTTTTAAATTCATAGTAACATCTCCCAGGTGGGAACTCAAGTTTTATTAAGCAATTAGTTCTTTAATTTCTTTCTCAATGAACCACGCCTAACATAACATGATGCAATATTTTTGGGTTCAAATTAAGTCTAAAAAAGTTGCATGTTCTGTGCATCCCACATATATTTAGTTTCTATAGCATTGAAGTACACCATTTTATGCTCAGGAGTCAATTGGGCCTCCCAACAAGGAAATTATTGTAAAAGACATAGTTGAGGCACCTCAAACACAGACAGAAAATCAACTTCAGGTGTCTGTGTGTTCAACTCCATTGTCTGAACTATCACCAACTTCTGCTACTCAATGTTCATCGCCTGCTCCTAGTCTAACTGTACCAGAACAGAGACTGTCTCGTCCAAAGGTTAATAGTGTACATGTGCGGCAAGCAGACAAAAAAACTCCTGGTGGTAAAATCTTATCTTCTGTTTCAGTTGCAAGGGCTTCTGCATCTGATGGATACAACTGGCGCAAGTATGGTCAGAAGCAAGTGAAGAGTCCTACAGGTTCTAGAAGCTATTACAGGTGTACTCATTCTGATTGTTATGCTAAAAAGATTGAATGCTGTGACCATTCAGGTCAAGTGAAAGATATTGTTTATAGAAGTCAACACAGTCATGATCCCCCGCATAAGACTTATTCCACTAGGGAAAGTAAGGTCATGCCTTCCAATGAACCTAGTGTAGAAAACACCGTTCCAGAGCAGCCTATCAGGATTCTAAATGATTCTGATGCTTCACTTTCTCCTAAAGAACCTCTACAGGAAGAACCTTGCCATGCTGATAAGAAACGACAAAACTCATCTAACGGTGAGAATGGTAGTGTTATTCTGAAGGAGGAGCATGTTAATGAGCCAGAGCTGAAAAGAAGGCAAGTTGCATATGAATTCATTTTCTTCATAGGAATTTTTTTAGAGAATAAGCACTTTTTCTAATTGTAGCAGGATCTAATGGTTCAATGTTCTTTCCTTTAACTTGATAACTAGAACGAAGAAAGGTGATTTAACATGCTTGGATTCACCAGTAAAACCTGGAAAGAAACCAAAGTTCGTTGTACATGCAGCAGGAGATGTGGGGATATCAGGTGATGGATACCGATGGCGCAAGTATGGACAAAAAATGGTGAAGGGGAATCCTCATCCCAGGTGCATGGCTATATATTTCTGGTTTTCTTATGTTTTTTATTTTCATTTTGTTTTTAATGTGGATTTCGTATTTTTTTGACTTGACAAATCAGTAGCTCTGGATGAAACTGTTAAAATTTTCGTTATTTAATAGATGTCCAATTTTTTTTTTTAAAAATATATGAAATTATAGAATCTGATAAACAGGTACAAGGTGTATTTTTTTGCTTGTAAACAGTATGAAGATGCAAATATCTTTAATAATTTTCACGCTAATGCTTTTTCACTTTTGCAGACTTTTAAAAATAAAGCCCTTATTTATTCTTAATTCGTTTCTTCTTTTGCCTTTCTTCTATGGGAGTCATAGTTGCAGTGCTGTGCTTTATAAATAAATTTCCTATTTGGTTTGGGTTAGATACTTAACCTGACTGGTGACTATGATAGTTTTATTCTGTGGTGAGGATGAAGGCACTGTTATTTTTAGTGTCAAATTAATTAAAGATATTGCTTGCACAAAATTTTTCATTGCATTTTTATTTATAACGTATGACATTGTTTTGGTTGCTCGTGGAATGGAATGCTTTTGCTAGTTTGTGAATGTTTTGTTTTAAATCCAGGTTTTCCTGTCCTAATATTCTAAGAAATGCTGGAAGTGTGTCACCATAAAAAAGGAACTAATTGGTACTTCAAGAGAATGTAGATTGACATCTATTTCCCAATAAATGCCCTTTCTGTCTCTTGCACATCTTTTAGTTACAATGTTGATAGAGATTGGACTTGATGATACAAAATTAAAAAGAACTATAGTATTCCACCGTAACTACCAGTATCAGTGTGATAGCAATAGGGGTATAAGTTGTTTACAATGAACAAAATAACATGGGCATTAGAGAGGACCTGAAGTCTCCCAGTCCAACCTCAAACACTCCTTTTTTGCCTCCTTCACTCTACTCGCCCTTTATATTTTGTCACAACCAGGTTGAGTTTTCTCTCCCAACTACTGTAAGTCCTGCTAGAAGTTAGTTATAAACAGTTACACTCACACCCATTTCCTTGATTCCTAGGGTCTCTGATCCTCTATGATTCCTCGTTGTGTACACCTTCATGAGCTCCCAAAAGTTTTTGAGTCTTAGAGATCCTGCCATTTAATAAGAATTTTCAGGAACTCCCAATCCTTAGATAGAACTGGTTGCAAGGACTAGTTTACAATGCTAGCAGAAATGGATTTCCTCAGTAGTGACTGTCAAGGAACTAACTCTGCCAAATGATTTTTATATTATTTCTAACACGCCCTTCACAGAAGAGCTCACTGGACTTGAATGGTAGATAATGCACAGATAGGGGCGTAAATGGACCAGACGACCTATCAAGGATCTACAGCCTGGTCTAGTCTATTTAGAAAATAAATCAGGTTTAGGCTTAGGCTTTTAGAAAAACCCATTTAAAAATTAGGCCATAGACTCACTCTAAAAAGCCTGGCCTAAAAGTCTGGCTGTCTGCAGTCCTTTTAATTTTTTTAATAAAATAAAATATATTAATGAAGGCTGCCAAGAGTAAAGAAAAAGCTTCTAAAAATAACTATTTTATGTTTTGTTATGAACATTATTTAAGGATGCTTGTGATCTTGTTAAAAAATCTGTTTGAGGATTTTTATAATTTGGACTCTTGCTGGAAAGACAGTTTAATGAATGAGAAATTTTATCTTTTTTATTTTAGTTTAGTTTGCAACTTTGTAGGCTTTATAGGCCATGTTAGGCTTTTTCGTTTTTTTTATAATGAGTCAGGTCAGGCCTATAAACCAAGCCTTTAATAGGCTACTAGGGCAGTGTAGGCTTTAAATATTATACATAGGCTTAGGCTATTACGGCTAAAGCTTAGCCTAGCCTAGCTAGCCCATTTACACCTCTATGCACAGACTCCACCCACTTGTGCTAAGAAATTCTACAATTAAATATTTATTAGAAGAATAGGACGCAAGAATCCAACTCTAGATCACTTGGTCACGGAGACTTTGATACCATGTCAATCAACCAACTCTCCCAAAAGCTTAAGCTCTTAAGTGAAGACACATGAATGGTTTTTATATTATAGTGACACATGAAACATTGGGTGGATGTGGCTAACAACCTGTAATCCCAGCTTGTATGCAACTTATCCAATCGTCTCCAAGATCTTATATGGTCCATAATACCATGGATTGTGTTTTTCATTTATTCTCTTGGCTAAATATTTTAATTTGTAGGGATGAAGTTTGAGATTGCAAAGTTTTCGAAAAATATAAAACCATTAATGTAACATCACTAACCAACTTAATCTTTTGGGTTGAATTGGTTCTTTACACAAAGTCCCCGGGTTCATAAACAACCTCCCTTTTTTTATTCAGCTTGCAACTTTGTTCTGTTCTGTGCGTGTGTCAAATGATTCTTCAAATCATTAATCATTTAGTCCTTTTCAGCCATGAGGTTGGCAATTTCATCTACTACAGAAGGCCCAGCAACCCCTTTTAATAAGGTATGCAGATCTCTCATCTCTACCATAAAGGGCCTTCAAGAGAGTCATTTTGGTAGATCTGTTGTAGTTGGTGTTATACTATTATTGAGCCTAGCGAAGCCATTTAGGCCACTATCTTGGTTGTCTAACAGTAAAGCAACGTAATTATGTTTCAAGAGATCTACTAACAACCTCATTTTGGCCATTAGATTGAGGGTGATAAGCTGACCTGGATTTCAACTATATTAGTGCTTGCTTGAATAATTCAGTTCATTAATGACTAAGGAAGACCCTCTATCACTGCCCGAATCTATTGAGGATGTAAACCCTTGTAGCTTGGTTGCTTCCTATGTAAAATCTCTGGCAATTGTTTGGTAGAATACTAGTGGCACAATGCAATGACGTGAGCATATTTTGTGTATTTGTTTACTTCTACCATTATGGTGTCAACTACAAGAGCTTTAGGTAAGCCTCTAAGAAATCCATTGATACATCTGACTAAACATGGATAGGAACGGGTAGGGGCTTCAACAATTGTGCTCGGGATGGGGCTTGATATTTATTTTTTGGCATGTGTCACAAGTTGTGATACGGCCCAACCTTGGAAGACCTACAAAAGGGGTAAAAATAGGAAGGTTTGGGCCTCAAAGGCTGAAATGTGAGCTTCAAGTGCTAATTCACCATAATTACTTCCCCAAAATAACCCCCAACAGAATGGAGGGGTGGAGCATCAAGTGGTTACAGAGTCAGTTAAATAGGTGGAGGAAAAGGAATGAAGTATCGACTTGGAGAATCTGGATTGGGACCCTTTTTGGGAGAGAGTGGAGCCTCTCCAACTGCTTTACATTTATCTTCGTTATATTGTTACTTGTTTTCAGTCTTTACTATTTCCACAAGCGTCTGTAATTTTTTCCTTTTTATGCAAAATAGATTCCATTTGCTGTAAATCTGTCATTTGATATATGAGATATCTGGTTGTTCTTGCCAAATAGCTGTCACTTTATTTTAATTTCTTGGTTTCTGCTAGAGGTCTTTATCAAGTTGCAACTTAATACTAGATATCTTTCTGCATTCCTTCCTAATAGAGGAATCCACTGATCGTCTTGTAGGTACGAAAAAAGCCCGAGTGCCCTCTGATAGGAATCTAACAGTAAAACAAGGCAATTACTGAATAACTCCTCTGTATTAACTTATCTTCAACGTAAATCAAGAACCAAGTTTAATTACATATCCGTAGTAATGCTACGGCCGATATTAGATGGGAAAATATGAAGGAAAATTAAAGGAAACAACAGCAACAATTAGCAATTGCAGGGTCCTTTGAGACGCCCTAAGAATCTCCCTCAAATGCCTTAGCATCAAAATGACCCATCCGGTGCCTAACACTCTCAACCACGCACGTATTTAATCCTCCTCTTGCACATCTCACGTAACAAACACTTCTAATAGACATGCTGACTTAGTAGACTTAGCATTCTTATTGGGTTTCCACTTACTCGTATTACGGTCCCTAACATAAACCTTACTGAATTGGGCTTTGTGAAGTTGAGCCCTATCAATACTCCCCCTGAAAGAGAGCACCTTGTCCTCAAGGTGAAATTCGGGGAATTGAGCTTGGATAACGTCATAGTCTTCCCAAGAGTTCTCAAAGGGAGGAAGGTAATGTGATAGGGCCAAGCCCAATATGGCAAGGTTTATATCAGAGACAATAAGAGAGCTAAGTGGCCCATGGGAGAATATCACAGCCTAATGAGCATGCTGAGTCAGCTTGTTTGTTAGGAGAATTTGTTACACATGCTGAGACGTTAGATGATAAAGAGGGGACGTGAAGAAGGAACGGGCACGATGGAGGTCATTAGGATTGCTGAGGCAAATTGGGAGATCTCAGGGCATCTCGAAAGCCCCTGAACCATTTACATTGTGCTGATTTCTTTTCTTTATTTCTTTCTGCACAATCTGAGCTATAGCAGCACTATAGTATGTAACCAAACTTGTTTCAAGTGTAACTTTGTTGATTTTACTGGTTTGAGCTTAATATAGAGGAATTATTCAGAAAATCCCATTGTTACTGTTTGCATTCCTATCAATTGGTATCAAAGCACTCCGATCCGGGTGCGTTGAACTTAGCTATAAAAATAAAAATAAAAATATGGAAAACAAATTTGAGAGATTGGAGAAGATGAGGAGAGCGAACAAGACCCACGTAGAGATAATGAGGCTCCTCGACGAGATTTTACAGAACGTTTCTCAACTATATAGAGGTTCGCGAAGAAGACGACCCGAGCGGCAACAGGGAGATTCAAGTTGTAGGAATGATGGAGAATTTTATGGTTCTATGGTTCACGAGACGAAATTGGAGTTACCAGAGTTTGAAGGAGAAGAAGCCTATGGATGGCTAACCAAGGTTGTGCAGTACTTCGAAACGTATGAAATACCTAAAACAGAGAGGTTTCCTCGGGTTGCGAAATTGATGAAAGGTCAAGCTAGTGCTTGGTGGTGGTGGTGGTGCTGGAGCAAGATATATGTGAGTTCCTCTTGGAGGGGATTTGTTACGGCGTTGCTCAAACGATTTCAACAACCAGATTTGATGGAGAAGAAGACGAAGGAGACGACAAGGCTTGGAACCACATTGATGGAGAAGGGGAAATTCGCTTGGGCCAACAATGGGTTCGGGTAGCAAGGGAACTGGGCTTAATTGTGGGATTCAGCCCAATAGGTTCACTCAAGTCACATCTGCTCCTAAGCACATGACCTATTCACAAACCAATGCAGCTGGAAATGACACGCGCTCCTCTCTCAAAGCTCTAGCCAATGACTCGCGTACCACCACAGACCAACGTGTCAACGCCATAGGTGGAGTTACGCAGAAGAAATTCGCAGAAGGCTCAGGAAGTCATAGCAACAAGATGGAAGGACGACGTTTAACACAAAAGGAGCTCCAAGATCGAAGAATGGTTTGCTTCGAGTGTGAAGAGCGTTGGGATCCTACCCACTGCTGCAAAATCCCTCAACTTAATCTCTTGACTTTTGACGGAGACGGCGAAGGAAGCGGCAATCCAGAAGGGCGAAGGCTCTCTCATTTCTGCAAGGTTGGGCAGCTTCAGATTTTGTTAGTGGAAGATGACGATGAGGGGGGCAATGCAGGGGTTGAGGATGTTCCAAGCGAAGTGGAAAAAATAGGTGAAGAGTTTATGAACAAAGTCTTGGCTGTGCAGGTGCCGGTGACAACACAGCCACCGGCGATGGTATTCAACCTTCCACCACTGCCTAAACGACCAGATGCGACTGTTCAGGGGGGAAGGTGGGGCGTACTTACTACACCGCTGCAGTCATTGGACTCCACAATACACATGTGAGAGGATGAAAAACAAGCAAATTAGGTTAGAGGAGGTGTTGCACAATTTGGGCCAAGCTGCTGACCCGATGAATAAAGCCCAATTGAATATTAAAACACCTTTAACCCAATCCAATGATATTATTGTTTTATATGGTTGGGCTTTTCAGCTTGATAGGGAATTGAAGACGGGAAACCATGTGGTTCTTTTATCTGTTTTTGTAGACATTGGGTTCAAGCTTTATTTGTACATGCAAGAGCAAGGGATGTAGGTAAGTATTATATATATGGATAAATTGAGGTTGTTTGCAGAATCAGTTTGCAATGGATACAGCACTGGAGAGCTGTCAATTTATAATAGATGCATTCTTGATTCACCAGTCTATTCTGATGTAGAAGCCAACCTACTGCATTTTTTAATTGAGATGGAAATTAATGATAAATTACTTAGCATTTTGGCTTGTGACCGCAAAGATGCAGAGGTTGTTTTGGACACTACCAGTGGAGCGCTTGATCAGTATGATTTCAGTTCAATTAGATCAGATTGCAAGTTAGCTGTTTGTACTCAGAACAGAGGAATTATTTTCAAAACACTTGCAAATGTTACGGGTACAGTTCATACTTTTATTACCATAGCTGAAGAGGCATGTACCATTTATTGGCTCCTACATTTTCAATTGTGGGATCATGGAGGAGATCAGCAACATGCGCTGCAAATAAGTTGGCCCTTGCATTTCAAGCAATGGGATCTTGGCATAAGATTCTTGATGGCTAAACCTCACCTTGAGGACAAGGTGAGTGTTTAGGGTATTGATAGGGCCAAGCCCAATATGGAAAGGTTTATATCAGAGACAATAAGAGAGCTAAGTGGCCCATGGGAGAATATCACAGCCTAATGAGCATGCTGAGTCAGCTTGTTTGTTAGGAGAGTTTGTTACACATGCTGAGACGTTAGATGATAAAGAGGGGACGTGAAGAAGGAACGGGCACCATGGAGGTCATTAGGATTGCTGAGGAAAATTGGGAGATCTCAGGGCATCTCGAAAGCCCCTGAACCATTTACATTCTGCTGATTTCTTTCCTTTATTTTTTTCTGCACAATCTGAGCTATAGCAGCACTATAGTATGTAACCAGAGTTATTTCAATTGTGTAACCACTATTGATTTTACTGGTTTGAGCTTAATATAGAGGAATTATACAGAAAATCTCATTGTTTACTATTTGCATTCCTATCATAATGCCACTGAATTAATACTTGCAATAATCCATTATGACTTTGTGCCACTGTAACACTTTCTCCGGCACCACTTGCTATTCCCACTCCTCAGACAGTCTAGAGGGTAAAGGTTGAGCATTGGCAATGGGACGCTCTGCTTTCTTAAGCAAGGACACATGAAAAGCCGGGTGAATTTTACTAGTAGCTGGAAGAGCCAACTTATGAGCAGTGTCACCAATCCTCTCCAACACTTCAAATGGTCCATAGGAGTGGGGACTTAGTTTTTCATTGACTTTAGAAGCCAAAGATTTCAATCTGTAAGGCTGGAGATGCAAATAAACAAAATCTCCCACCTCAAACTGCATATCCCTCCCTTTTTTATCTACCTGTGACTTCATGCGGTCCTGAGCTTTGCGTAAATTCACCCTTAATTCCTCCAAAATTGCTTCTCGGTCAACCAGGAGCTAAGAAACAGCGTCTGCTGTCGGGAAACTATTACCAACCCAGAATAGACTAGGAGGATCTACATCATACAACGCCTTAAATAGGGTCATCCCTGTGAAGTCCTTATAAGTGGTATTATATCAATAATCCGCCCAATGCAGCCACTTAGGCCAAGTACGGGGTTTGGGGCTACAAAAACAACATAAATAGGTTTCAAGACTTCTATTCACCACTTCTGTTTGCCTGTTTGATTGCGGATGACATGCAGTTGTGAAATGAAGTTTAGTTCCAACGCATTTAAAAAGTTCAGACCAGAAATGACTTTGAAACACCTTGTCTCTATCTGAAACAATGGTATTGGGAAGCCATGCAACCTCGCCACCTCCCTTACAAAAAATTCAGCTACTTCTTTGGCATAATAAGGATGAGCCAAAGGCATGAAATGAGCATATTTGATGAGGCGATCGACCACTACAAAGATAGTATCAACACCACGAGCCTTCGGTAACCCGCTGATAAGAACCTTGGGATGCACCACCCCAAAAACTAGCTCAAAGGGTGGGAGTGCCCGAGGCTTTATAAACCCCATATTAGTTGCCCATACAACCAATGTGGGACTTCAAGTCCCATACCTTGCAAATGGGATCGTAACATTCTACCATGCTCCGCAGTCTTGGCGCCCACGCGAGCTGGCTTTGCACTAGTCTTTTACTAGCCGCGGGAGAACACTGCAATGCCGGCGTCACCACCCGCGCCGCTCGATTGCAACCGGGAAACATAGTGGAAGACTCTGATACCATTTGATAAGAACCTTGGGATGCACCATCCCAAAAGCTAGCTCAAAGGGTGGGATAATCCCCACATTAGTTGCCCATACAACCAATGTGGAACTTCAAGTCCCATACCTTGCAAATGGGATTGTAACACCCGCCAATGAAATCCATGGAAACATTTGTCCATACCTGAGAAGGTAATGGCAATGGTTGAAGCAAACCCGCGGGAGATAAATTTTGAATTTTACTCTGCTCACAAACAGCGCAATCTATCATTTATTGTTGTACTGTTTTCCGCATTCCATCCCAAAAGACAACCCCAACCATTTGTCTGTACGTTCTAGAGAAACCAGAATGTCCTCCAATACACGAATCGTGGAATTCAGACAGAATAGATGGGATAAATCTGGGATTTTTGGACAGAACTAACCTATTTCTGTAATACAGACGACCTCCTTGCAAATGGAACCCCGCATGAAACTCTGGATCTTCCAACAAGTTCTAAATTATGCCCTAAAGCCTCGGATTTGCCTGCACTTCACAGTCAATCCCTCTAACTGAGGCAACTGTACTTTAGAAAGCAGATGGAACTCTTCACTACGCGACAAAGCATCAGGGACAACATTTTCTCTTTCAGGATGATAATGGATCTCAAAATTGTACCCCATTAACTTAGAGACCCATTTCTGCTGATCCTCACCTAACACCCTCTGTTCCAACAAATATTTGAGGCTCTTTAGATCCATTTTAACTACAAAATGCCGCCCCAACCGATATGGTCTCCACTTCTCGACAGCAAATACAATGGCCATTAGTTCTTTCTCATAAACTGATTTCCCCTCTTGCATTAATATAGCCCCAATGCCTTTACCGGAATCATCAGTTACCACCACAAATGTCTTGGAGAAATCTAGTAAAGCTAAAACAGGGACAGTACTCATTAATCCTTTCAACTGAACAAAGGCAGTCGCTGCTTCGTCTCCCCATTTAAAAGCATCCTTTTTTAATAAATCTGTTAGAAGGCATGCTATCTTACCATAATCTTTGACAATCATTTTATAATATCCCGTTAATCCGAGAAAACCCCTTAGTCCCTTGACGTCCTTTGGGACTGGCCATTCCTCCATAGCTTTGAGCTGTAAAGGATCAGCCATTACTCCTTCTTCAATAACTATATGCCCCAGATACTCCACTTGCTTCTGTCTGAAAACACACTTCTTTTTATTCGCAAACAGTTTGTGACTTCGCAGAATTTCAAATATTTTTCCTCAAATGGTACACATGTCCAGCAGTTCTCTTGTTATATACCAATATGTTATCGAAGAAAATTAAAGCAAATTTTCTAAGATGCGGTTTCTGTACGTCATTCATAAGGGCTTGGAATGTTGAAGGGGCGTTACTAAGACCAAATGACATTACTAAATATTCATAATGCTCCTCATGGGTTCTAAAGGCAGTTTTGGGGATATCTTCCTCTTTCATTAGAATTTGATTAAATCCCGATTTAAGGTCCAGCTTGCTAAACACCCTTGATCCCCCCCCCCCCCCCAACTTCGTCCAATAATTTATCTACTACTGGAAGAGGAAATTTATCAAGAACTGTGATTACTATCCAGCTGTCATCCTTTTTTTTTTACCAATATAGTAGGGCTTGAATACGAGCTCACACTAGGTCTAATCATACCATCACTCACCGTTCTGCAACCAACTTTTCAATATCAGATTTTTTCTACCTGTAAGGTCTGTTGTTGGGCACCTGACTACCCAGCTTCAAGATGATGGCGTGATCTTGACTTCTCTTTGGGGGAAATCCCTTGGCTGCAGCAAAAATATCTTCAAACTCTGCTAATAGATCATCAAGCTCCTTCCATTTCTCCTGGAAATTCTGAGAGGGCCAGGAATCCTCTCTCTTCACGTAGTAACCCTGTCCATCCTGCACCAATGCTTTGGCCATCGATTTAATTGACGAAATGGTCCTGGTATAACTCCTCGCAATTTTAAATCAAGTATTAAAATATTAAATGAGTGATTAAGTGAAGGATTAGTGAAAACCCCAAAGATTAGGCCAAAATACAAAGAAAGGGCAAAACGGTAATTAGCCAACACGCAACCCTAGGAAGATAAAAATTGATCAGAAGGTCTCAGATGATAAAAATAAGCCTGGAAATGGATTCAGAACGAAAAATTGAGTGGACAGGCAAGTTTCAGAAAAAATCAGTGAATAGTGTTTTTCGCGGGTAAAAATACCGCAGTAAGATTGCACCGTAAAACGTGCCATTGGAATTTTGAACTCTAGGTTTCAAATATGAATTATAAATGGTCCATAGAAATAAGAAATATGATTTCTGATATTATTTGATGAATTTAAGTCAATTTGTGGAAGCGTGCCAACGGCGCGCGCTGTAGCTTAAAGCAATGTTTTTCCCGAACAACCGGAAAGCTCCGGATTTACCTGAGTGAGTATAATTAAAGGAGTTTAGTTAATATTAAAAATTAGAATTTCAAAATAGGTTTTGAATTTACGGATGTTTAGTGAAATCGGAGAGAAATTCGGATGAGTTTTAAATCGCGTGGAACCCACCCACTTAAAAGTCACTTAAGCCACCTCACCTAAGCACTATTCACCATCCTCTTCCTCACTTTCTCTCTCCCCTTGTGCGCAAGAACAACCCCATTTCCCACCATTTTCATGCAATTTTTCCTTTGGCCATAACTTAGCCATTTCTCCACCGAATTCAACGATTCTTGTCTTGAATCTTGATGGAAAACACCTCCTAAACACATTGTACCACTTCCAAGCCTTGAAATCACGTGTGGGAGGAGATCAAGCTCAATCACAGTTGCGGTTTTGTGAGGATTTTTAGTGTTCGTGAAGCTTTTTCATGCTCCAAGGGTGGAGTATGCTTAGGAGGAGCCATATACCTTGCAATTGGGTGAGTTATTTCAATATTTCATTGGTTGATTTTTGAGTTTTGATTCTTGATCCTAAAGAGGGAAAATGTCTATTAGATGATAATGTCTTAGAATGATGCATTAATGCTAGAAATGCAATGAAAATTTTAAGCGAAAAATGATGAATTTTAACTTAGGAAAATTTGAGGCCATGAATTGGATTTTTGAATTTTGTGTTAATGTGTTGTATGGTGAATTGTAGTGTGGTTATATGATGATATGAAGTGATTGTGTGAGGTGTGGATCATAGGAATTGATTGAAAAATCCTTGGTTTGACTATGTGAACATTCGGCCATTTTAGGCAAAAATGAGGAGATGTTGTTTTGGAAAATGTTAATGATGTGTTGTGTGTTGAAAAAGTAATTAGAAGGGTTGTGTGGTGATTGGCATGTGGAAGGATCAATACAAAAATAATTAGTGAAATTGGTCTAATGTGCCTAAAGTGAAATATTTCGCAAAACGTTGTGTAAAAGTCGTAAAATAAAAAAACGGCGATTGAACTAGCCTTTTAGTAACATAAGGAAATGCAATAAAATAAGAAATAAAATTTAGAAAAATAAAACCTAAATTAACACTATATGGGCCGAACCCTCCAAGGTAGTGGGGAGAAAATTGACGTTTTCGCGTTTTGACGTAATTTGACTGAAACTGACGGCTATACATGGTTGTATAGGTTGCCGTACGTGGATTTAAAACCGGAACAGTGAAACAGTGGATTGCCCTTGATCCGGGACCAAGTGGATTGAGGTAAGTGATTTGATTTACACATGTTATTGTGAAATTGAAGTGTGGTTTAAAGTTGTAAGTGTGTGGAATTGACCTCTATGTAGGCATTCCTTGTGTATCAAGCTGTGAGTGTAGTTTCTGCGGAGATCAGTGGAAAAGTATAAGGTAACCTCTTGGTACTGGGGCTTGTTCCCCTTTTGTGTTCCACCTTGCTAGTTGATGGCAACGGTAGGAAGTGTGTATGAGTAGTGTAGAACAGCATGAGCATGCATATGCATTATCACAGTGGGTACTTATGTACCAGATCTCTGTCCAGTAGATATTTTTAGCCTTCGGGCAAGTTTTCCGGACTGCCACTGGATAGGTCTCCGAGATGGAGTTCCAGTTGACCTAGGGTCGTGGTGTGTTATCCGGATAGGAGCACACTAGGTTGTCTCGGGTGTATATGGTTGGAAGGGGTACCTTGGTGGGTTGTTCTATGAACACGCCAGGGGTAGTACCCATAGGCGTATAGCCGAGGACATGGCGTAGTATTGGTAGCTACCATTCCAGCATGTCGTAGTTGTTTCTGATAATACCCCATTTTCTCTAAATCTCTTGCTTTATCCCGTTTTATAACAGTGATGTTGTTTTATATTATTGATATACATCGAAGTGAACCATTGGGCGAAGTTTTCTCCAGAACCTCTGGGTTACTGAGATATATTCGTATATCTCACCCCGTCTCGGGGCATTTATTTCAGGAGGTTGCAGTGGCACAGGAGTGGCGGGCAAGAGGCCCATAGGAAGATCATGTATATTTTGCTTAAGTGTATCATATTTATCATTCTAAGTTTATGTTGAAAGATGTAAGTGAAAGACATGAATTGTAATATGTGATATGTAATTGAGAAGTATAGTGGCATAATGATATTAGATTTATGGTTTATGTTATGTTGAGAAATTGCATGTAATTGGACTTTTGGTGATTGAAACTATAAAGGATTAAAGTGAACTGTTTATGTATTAAGTATAAACTGGATTGGGTTGTAAGAGCCCTAAGGCGTTGTTGGTCCTTGTGTGTGCCACCCATTGCATTATTGCTGGATTTCAGGTATAATTGTAGTGTTAAACAGCTTATGCAAAATTGGGGATTTTAGGAAATACAAAGGAAACTTTGGCGAATTTTCTGTAGAATTGGCAGTTTTTGGGTGAACTCCGGGAGAGCATATCTCTCTCCACAGTGGTCCGATTGGGACGTTCCATACGCCATTTTGAAGCTTAAGATGTCCCCTACGTCGTGTCAAAATCTTAGAACCTTTGGTGATGTGCGCAGCCCTCTGGTGGCCGATGCACACACTGCCCTGTTCTGGCCTGTACCTGTGGTCAGATTTGGGTCTGTTTTGGGAAATTAATTCCCGCTTCGTTACTTGGTCAAATTAAGCATACGATATATCAAATCGAAGATTGAAGTGTCTAGTTTATGGTGTAAAAGTTTAAGAGACAGTGGTCTTGTGGTTAGGTGCAGAATATTCTGTGAGTATTGGAGGTTTTGGGCTGTTTTGGAGTTGGTGGGCAATGTTGTTTGTCCAACTTCAAACGGCGATAACCGGAGCTAACGAGCTCGGAATCGAGTGTGTGATAGCATGTTAGAAAGGTAATTGAATAAGGAAAAAGGAAAACCTGAAGTCTAGGTTTGAATTTTTGTTTTGTGTTCGTAGAAAATTAATTAGTGAATCTTGTTAAGTTGGTAAAAAACGTAAAAGTGAGGAATAGGCTAAGTGGGTTTATGGGAACCCCTTAGTGTATTATATGTAGTAAAGTAAAGTGCATAAATAGTTTAAGTCAGTCTTCCGCTAGTGTTACAGTTACGATCGCAGCTTTTAATTATTACGCTTTTTATACTTTAACTGTTCGCGTAATAATCGGAAAAAGTTTATTCGCATTTTTATAAATGAATTGCTGTGATTGTAACTGTGCTTAATATCATAATTAATGTTAACAATACCGGTGTACAACGGGCTGTTACACCTGGAGAGCGACCAATCCCCCTTAATGGTTGCTTTATGCCCATCAAGAACATACTTGAAGGTCATTTCTTTGAAATTTGCATTAGTTTCACCTAACTCTTTTAGCTAATCCAGCCCCAACACCACATCCACACCACCTAAATCGAACAAAAACAGATCTTGAATAATGGTGTTATTTTGAATCCCAATAACAACTCTCCTACAAACGCCCTGGCACGCCACTTTATGCCCGTTCTGTATCTCAACGTGGTATGTAGGAGTCACCTCCGCCTTCAACCCCAATCTGTCTACAAACCCATGTTTAACGAAATTGTTTGTCGCCCCAGAATCAATGAGCACCGTCACTTTCTCACCGCCAATCTCCCCCCAAACCTGCATGGACTGACTCAACGAGATACTCATCAGACTCTGCAACGATAGCTGAAGAGCCAATTCCTTATCTTTCTTCAACTGGCCAGTAATGGCCAGTTCGGCTTCCTCCACAGCCTTGGGATCTTCACTGTCTTTGTCATTGACAATGAGGTGGTGAATTTGTCACGCCACACATTTGTGTTTAGGTCCCCACTTATCATCGCACTTAAAGCACAACCCTTTAAGCCTTCACTCCTGTGTCTCTGCATCGGTAAGTCATCAGAATTTATTCCCGGGAGGCCTCCGTTGCGCTACTCCCTACGACGCTTCCTTGCGATGCTCTCCTTGCGTCACACGCATTTGGGACGTTTTGGGGTGTTCAAAAGTTGCCCCCTTCGTCGCTGCGTGCCCTAGCCTGCTGTTAGAGGGTCTCCAATATGAAACGCTCTTTGGGCCCATGTTGGTTTTCTAAGGCCCACTAGTAATTTTAGGCCCAAAGAAACCCATTCCTTCTTCAGCCCAAGCAGCATTCCTGAGATCAATATTTTGGGCCAATTTCATCATAGAAGCCAATCGCAGCCCAGGGTTCATAAGCACTTCTTCTCTAATACTTGCTTTCAACCCACTCAACCAAGCCCCTTTTAGTATTTCCTCATTAGCGTACCTCATTGTCCCCACTTCCGCCTCAAATTCACTGCGAAAGTCAACTACGAAACTAGATTGCTTCAACGCATAAAGAGGACCATGCGGATTATCAAGCATCTCTGGTTGGAAGCAACTTAAAATTTCTCGTCTAAACAACTCCCAAGTGACAGTGGCATTGTTGAGCTCCCACCATTGGTACCATGTGAAAGCTTCACCTTCTTGAACTAGCAATACTGCTGTGACTTTCTCATTATCTCCAATCTCATTCACCTAAAAGTACCTTCCACCTTGCTCAACCTGACGTACGCATTTTGCCCTGAGAACGTTGGGATTTCAAGCTTCCTGCACCTTGGTTTCCCATAACTTTCCCCTCCACGATTTCCATTCAAACGTGATAAATCGCTTACCCTTCTTCCCCTCCCTCCAAGGTTATGTCCGTCCCTAAATTCTTCAAATCGGAGCTCAGCCCCAAGCTCCCTCAACTGCCTGATGATCTCTGCTTGATTAACATTGCTTGCATCCATCCGTCTAATATGCTCTTCCTATCCCAACTCAGTTTGACGTAGCCTCTCTTCCCGTCCTTCAATGGTTCTCGTCCACATCATAACCCACCTCCCAGGCGGAGCTTTGATACCAATTTGATAGGAATCTAATAGTAGAACAAGGCAATTAGTGAATAACTCCTCTATATTAACTCAACTTCAACATACATCAAGAACCAAGTATAGTTACATCTTCATAGTAATTCTACGACTCATATTAGACGGGAAAATATGAAGGAAATTAAAGGAAACAACAGCAAAAATTAGCAATAGCAGGGTCCTTTGAGACGCCCTGAGAATCTCCCTCAAATGCCTCAGCATCAAAATGACCCATCCGGTGCCTAACACTCCAACCACGCACGTATTTAATCCTCCTCTTGCACATCTCACATAACAATCTCTTCTAACAGACATGCAGACTCAGCATTCTTATTGGGCTGCCAACAAAATAGTCCTCAGTTTAACATCAACATGTAATTCTCCATATCCATAAATTGTACACTCGAAATGGAAGAAAAGCACTTATGTTGTGACAAGGGGTCAACAACTTCATTCTCATTTTTGGGCTTTTAGAGAAGCTTATATCCAATTAGCTTGGAGGATTACTTGTGCTGTTCCCCTCACCATAGCCTCTGTTCATCGAGGAATTTGAGACTTTATTGGTCTGTCTTCACCATAAAATGTCTTCCATAATGTCTTCATTTATGTACAACAATACTATTGCCATCAAGTCCTTCTCATAGGCTGACTTAGTTTGAGCCGTTTCAGATAATGCTTGACGGAGGAATGCAATAGGCCTATAATAGGAACCAAGTATGAATTGAACTAAAACTAGAAACAGAACAGAAACATGTTGTATATATTTCTTTAATGTTTGTAGGATATCAGTATCTGTATGGGAAATTACAAGCTGTATGGAAATGAAAATGCAAGAAAACAGGAAAATAAAAGAAATAGATATTCTAGAGCTTTCAAAAGGTTCTAGTCTCTCCCAAACTTCTCTCTACTATTTTGGATACCCTCTAGCTCCTCCCTTCTCTCCCTTTATCCCTCTAACCAGTAATAAACTCTCTTTCACCTGTAACAACCTTTCCCGACAATATTCCCAATCATTCAGCCTGAATCTATTTTGGGAATTTGATCCCTACACCTCCTAGCATTCAACCTAGTGATGGGTGGGTTCCTATCAATATGGCCCCTCGAAAGATACACCTTATCCCTAAGGTGAGGGTCAACCAAGCGACAATCTTTCCCAGATCCCATTCATGAAATGTAAGGGCCAACATATATCTAAAACATAATGATTTTCACCTTCCTAGGTCTAGCACAAACAGCCTGCACCGATAACAACACTCTTTGAGCCAGATTGAGAATAGAATGAAAGGTTCAGCAAAATAGGCTCAACTGCATCATGCGGTGAAGATTCGAGAATCAATGGTAAGCATGATATTGTCGTTGATTGTGAAGATTGATCAGAATCATCATGAAGAGCAAATATAACACCCAAGGCTTGAGTTGTATACGTCAGAATATAAATAGACAAGATCGGTCCTAATTCTCTCAATCGTGAATGCCGAACAGTTGAAGACTCTTTTTATACTGGCCGAGATATAACCTCAACCATTTTCTCCAAAAACAAACCAAGTCTGCCACTATAATGAACAGCTGCAGCTTCTCTCTGGTATTTTTGGGCTGATCCAATTTTTTCAGAAGTAGACAACTATTTTGACCTCTTTTGGCCACTCTATATAAATGGAGCCTGCTATGTCTCCAACGAGAGTAATTCACCTCTTATTTTTTTATAGTTCCCCATTTGAAACTAAACTCTTACCCATCTCAAGTTCACCAACATATTTCACAGAATGCTTGAAATTTAGTTAGAAGATTCCGCAATGGTTCCTGCTGACCAGAGTAGGCTATACCATGACAACTTCTAACTTGCAGCATGGACTCATAAAGGACAGAAGCATGATTTTGTTCAAAAGCCTCATTTTCAACTTTCGCCCAACTCTGGGAAAAACAGTAAGAATAAAAGTTGCTTGCAGTTTGTCGTCCTCTATATGATTGTCTACCTGGCTATCCCTAACGTTATCTGCATCACCTTTTCAATGGAATCTGGCTAAGGACAAGTATCATATGTTCTAAAAACAGAGCAGACAGTACCATGTGCTGAGGAAATGGATGGACTGTTCTGCATTGGCCATCTACTACTTTGTTTTGATATATCCTTCGTGACTGTATCCCTTTCATCAGTAGCCAATAATGCATAAATTGTTGGTGACTAGTGGCTGTTTCTCTTCATGACTTATTATTTTTCTTCTTTTTCTTCATTCTTTTCTTGCTTTTTATTTGAGTTCATTGACCGTCAACTGCAACTAGTTTGAGATAAAGATGTTGTTGATATTACTCATCACCTTGGCAGCTGAAATCAGATGGTCTTAATATTCCAATTGTGATTGCCTGAAACTGCATTTCCTCCTGTTTATGAGCAAATGTCCTTCCTTCAACAATTAGAATACCATTCTTAGATGGAGGATATGGTCTTGATATGGGACTGGTGACTTTTGTTGTAGACATGTCATCAAAATATACAGCACAAACTTCCTTAAAAAGGTCTCAACACCCCATTCATAAGAGAATAGAATGTTGAAGGGGCACTGGACAAGCCAAAAAGGCATGACAAGAAACTGACAATGTCCCTCATGAGTCCTAAAAGCAATCTTGGGTATGTTAGCATCCTTCATTCTGATCTGGTGATACCCATTTCAGGTCCAGCTTGGAGAATACAATAGATCCACCCAATTCATGAAGCAACTCGTCGATTGCTGGAATTATAGATTTATTTGGTACTGTGAATTGAAAGCCGTATAGTCTACACAAAACCTCCACCCATCTTGCTTCGGAACGAAAATAACCGGACTAATAGGGGCTGATGCTCAGCTTAGTTATGCCTGCAGCCAACATTTCTGCCACAATCTTTTCTATCTTACTTTTTTGATAATAGGAGAACATTGGTCCTTCTTTTAAGGAAATTGCATGGTCATGTCTTCTCAGTGGTGGTAACCTGTATGACTCCTGGAACAACTTCTGTAATTTGTGCAATACCTCCAGTTCAGCCCAAGAAGGTTGCACCTCTTGTTTTTTGTGTGCCAGCACCTTGTGCTCAATATAGTGGCCTTCACCCTCGTACTGTAGAGCTTTAAATATTAGCTTTCAAGGACGCTGAAGTTTGGATGATGAGGGATCTCCCTTGAGAGCTTCTCGTTTAGCTATTTCCATCTTCAAAGCGAAATCCAAAAGTTTGCCTTAGTTTCCCCTAGCCTTTAAGCCAGCCCAGTCCCAAAACTACATCAGTAGTTCAAACAGGAAGAAATGCTGTTGCTTGGGGATACCTAGCACAGTTGTAGTCACCCCCTTACAGACTCCTGGTCTAGTAATTTTGTATCCATCTCCAACTTCCACAAAATGTTGAGGTGTTTCTGTCACCATCAGTTGCAGCTCCCTTGCTACTGCCTTAGCTATAAAAAGAATTGTTGGAGGCCCCACAGTCTATGAGATAAACTACTTTCTTCCCTGCTATTTCCCCCCAAGGTTTGGCTGGATGTCATTCCCTTCATGCTGTGGATAGACAATTGCAAGCAGACGGATCTTCTGCCAAATTTTCTTCTCTTTGATCTCCTTCCTCATCCTCCTCAGTTTCTACCACCAACACTTAGAGCTGTTTGAATTTGCACAATGATCTGGGACCCTCCTTTGGGTGCAACATGTGATAATAGAACTTAGAAGAATCTTATTTGTAGTTTGTGGATGCACTTTTTGCAAGGCTTCTATGCTAGAAATCAGCAAGTGTTGGCAACTTGGACATGTATTTGTTTTTATTGTTGAAAACCACTTGGACACAAAACATATAAAAAAATTTCACACGCTTAGGTTGTATTTCCATCATTTATGGTTGGAAAAATAAGTGGTTGATTTTAATTAATAATAATAATAATAAGTGGTTGATCCCTTCCAAAACAGAGGATTATAAAGTTGAAATATTGGTGGTATAATGCTTTCGTTCTGTGCTTTGCTTGGAAGAGCTGCATCCTATGAGAAAGGGATAGGGGACAGATGTCTATGTGATGAACCAGCGATTCTCTTGAAAGTTTTGAAGCAGTTTGAAAGCCCCTTTTTGTCTTTATATGAAATATTGCCTTCCCTCATTGATTTCTTTAATTTGATTATTGAAATCTATTCCTGTTGTGCATATCAATGTGGCTTGAATTTTCAGAAACTACTACAGATGCACTTCTGCTGGATGTCCAGTCCGAAAGCACATTGAGACTGCTGTGGATAACTCAAATACTGTCATCATAACATACAAGGGAGTACATGATCATGACATGCCTGTGCCCAAGAAACGACATGGCCCGCCAAGTGCTCCGCTCATAGCTGCTGCAGCACCTGCTTCAATGAGCAATTTGCAGTTTAAGAAAACAGACTCCCCGCAAAAGCGAAAAACTTCTACCCAATGGTCGGTGGACACACAAGGAGAATTAACTGGGGAAACCTTGGACCTTGGCGGTGAGAAAGCAATGGAATCAGCTCAGACTCTTCTTAGCATAGGTTTTGAAATTAAACCTTGCTGAATACATCTTTCAGAACTCATGCAGTTTGTATCTATATAAATTAATTGGCAGGTCTCATGTAATTTTAGTGGCGTCCCATGTTTAACTTTTCTTCTCTCTTGATATTTTTTCCCCACCTAGTATTTTAGTGGAACAGTTCATGCATATTTGCTGGTACAAACGTTGAGCTTGTCTGAAACAGTTTGCTTAATGGAGCGAATATAGAATTGATTTGTTTCCTTTTATTCTCATGCTGCGGCCATCATCTGTCTCGAAGCATTAGAATTAGAGTGAATTTGAATGCTGTTGGTCAAGTTGATGGATGGAAAGAGGTTTATGTTCAAAATCAAAATATTTGGTGATGCAAATTTTATTTGAATAAGTTTAACTGGGCATTTGACATGGACCAAGTTAGGCCTGTATTTGCATTGGATAAACTCCAACATCATTTAGCAATTTGTCATGTCACAGTTTGTTGTCATGATTCTGAAAAGAGGAAATGGTTTTCAGCCCCCAAGGTAACTTGCATTTTCTGTCTGAGCATATCGTCTATCTTATCCTGTGAAGAACATAAAAAGACAGCATTGCCAAATATGGAAACCTTTTTATAATCATTTACATGCAAAGCATATGATTTTATTATTGTTATTACTTTTTAAGAGAAATATATTAGACTTAGGAAAAGCATTTGTGAGGTCAAAACAAGTTAAAACTGTCCCTGCTCAATATTGAGGATCAAACCATGATTATCATGAAAACTTCAACATGCAACTTTGAAAATGCCTTGAACTAATGCAATGCTATTGACCATAAACCCTTACAAACATGTTATAAGTCCTAAAAGTATGATCTAATGTGTTCTTGAACTTCGATTCTTGCTTAGATGCTTAGACCATGATCTTGGCACTTGAGTTATTGGATTTGCATTACTTTGACATGTGGTTTGATTAACAAACATCTTCAGTTCTTTTCTATTTAAGCTTGTCAATTTGCACATGTGTCATATTCTTCAAATTTGTTTGTTATTATCAAAACTATGATATCCTTTTAAGGTCAAATCTATTTCAAGGTAATTCTCATTAATATTTTCTATCATAATTTGGATAGAAGCAAACACTTGTAAACAATGTGCATAAAGGAAGGTCAAATTAAAATGTCTTCTTCAATGATCTTAGCAAACTGTATTGCTTGTCTCACTTAAGGATGCACAAAATAATAAAAGAATTGAATTCTTTTGTGAACTGAATTACAGTGCACTTAAAAGAATTATTATTTTTTAAATAATTTAGAATTGAACTGGTTTACTTAAAAATAGTTCATGAACTAAACTAATTTAAAAAAAAAAAATGAGTTCATGAATCGAACTAGTTTTAAAAATCAGTTCATGAATCAAACTGATTTTCTTCTTCTTCTATTCTTTTCTTTTATTTCTCTTTTTTTCTCTTATTTATTTTTATTTCTTTTTTTTTGTTTTTTAATTTTACTTTATTTTTCTTTTCTTTTTTCTCTTTTGTACTTTTTCTCTTATTTATTTTTATTTTCAATTTAGTTTTTTTTTTCTTTGTAATTGTTTATTGCTTTTTTAAAATTTATAATATCATTTATAATTTTTTTTAATCTTTTTTCCTCTTAATCTTTCGAACTTTTTATTTGGATTAATCTGCTATCAACCTCAACATCATTCAAGGCACCCTCCATCCAATACATCTGAGACATTCCTAAAGTGCTCCTCAACGGATAACGGCTCTATGGCCCCAGGCCAACTAGAACTCCCTCACAGAGACCTATCCAGTGAAATTCCGTAATGCCATAAGACAATCTATCTACTGGACAGAGATAGGGTACACCCTATGTACCCAATATATATACATATATATATACATATGTATGAGCATGTTATAATCACATCATTGACATACAACCTCCAACCACTACCCAATACCAAGAGATTACATTCTTGAAGCTCCCAAGCTAGGTAGCTTTAATGCACGTTACATCGGGACTTGGTCCACTCAGAAATGCCTACACAAGGTCGTTCTCAAGTTCATTAGCGTCACACAAAGACCACTTACTTGGTCATTCAAGCATTCATGCAATAGTGACATAAACATTTACCACAATCCTTTTGGTCAAGGACCAAAAGCAATCCATCAAGCTCAATCCTCAAAGATTACGTCTGTGGGAGGCAACCTACAATGATTACACTTAGGATCATCAATTCAATGGTGCACCAAGTCAAAACACAAAACATTACACTTCTCACTCTCACACATAGGTTCAGCCATTTAGGCCCCTAATACATAGCCATGATGTTAATTTTATTTCAACGTTCCTATGGCTTCCTAAGCCCATGGCAACGCCATTTCAAGTCCAAAACATCATTCAATTACAACTCACACCATTTTTCCTAAACTTCCTCTTCTAGGCCGAAATCACAACCTACACACATCCAATGATTTTGCTTCCAATTTACATGCATCACACCAATACACAACCTGTTTAAACTTAGCTCAAATCCTCACAACACCAATTATATGAATTTTAGCACATCCTTTCTCGTTTTTCCCTCCTAGGCCGAATTGTGCATGCATGGATACCAAGGGACATTCAATTCAATTCCACACTCCATACACACCATACAACATATAATTAACCAATACAACTACTCCACAACTCAATTTTCCAATCACACAACAATCTCAATTTACAAAGTCATGCTCATCCATCACAAAATTTGCCTAAGATATAATATTTTTCATCAATAATTTTTATGAGCTCAATCATCATAAAACATCATTCTAAGACACATTTATCTAATACAAAAATTCAATTTGAGGTCCCCAACCACAACAATTCATCCACACATGTTTTAGGATTCATAAAATCAATCTCACAATTTATCCAATGAAAAGTGTTGAGACTTACCAAGGATCAAGGCCTAGGACTCCTCCAAGTGATACCCAAGCACTAGCTCAAACAAACAACTCCAAGAACACCATTTTTCCTCAAAAATTCGTAGGCATGGGTCATCTTTTTCTCTCAAAATAGGGAGTTTCAAGACTTGAGAGTAGCATGGTTGTGTTTGGAGGGCATTTTACTTAAAATTTCATGCACGATTTTGTTGGTTTTGATTGAGTTTTGAAGGAGAACCAAGCTTGCAAATTTTTCTCCCTTTCTATGCCATGGCTGCGGGTTCAAGGAGGGAAGGAGGAGAGAAGGTGGAGATGCAATAGTGTTTTCCCATGTGGCACAAGTCCACTTAAGTGGGTGGGTCCGACACGCCACATCGTGCAATTCAAATTATTTCAAATCTCCTGTTTAAACCACTAAACTCCATTCCTAGACTATTTAGAAACTTCAATTTTTAACATTCACCAAAGTCCTTTAATTTCCCTTGAGCAGATGAATCTGGAGTTCTTCGGTCATTGGTGAAATTACAGTTTTAAGCTGTTATGTGCACTGTGGCACGTTTCCCCAAAAACTCTAATTTCAATCAAATTTCATCAGAATTCATAAATCTTAGTTCTATGTACCTTTTTCAACTTATTTCCAAGCCTAAAGCTCAAATTTCATACGGCACACTTTTCGATGCAGCTGTATTGCTTTATTTTACCTGGTAAAAATACTATTCTTCAAATTTCCAGAAACTTTGCTAACCACTCAATTTTTCATTCTAAATCCATTTCCAGGGTTAGTTTTTCCATTTGAGACCTTCTACTCACATTTCATCTTATGGGGTTACGTGTTCGTCAATTTACTGTTTTACCCTTTTTACGTATTTTGACTCCGAATTCAAGATTTTCACTAATCTCCTTTAATCCATATTTTAACTATAATTATGTATTTTAGAATCACGAGGTGTTATAAGCTTCAATGCTTTATTTGGTACTTATTCCTCCAAGTCATTTCATTTAACGAGAACTATCTTGGGTCAATCCGTACAAATCCTAATTGATGGGGGGAGTACTCATAATTTCATTACTCCTTGAATAGCTACACATTTGCACTTAACCTTGTTAGCTATTTCCCCGTTTAAGGTGCAAGTAGGGATGGTGATTCCCTCACTTGCTATTAGACATTCAAGGTCATAGATTCACTATGGATTTGTTTATGTTGGAGTTACAAGGAGCTAATATGGTGCTAGGGGTACAATGGTTGGCCACTTTGGGGCCGAATTTAACGGATTATGACAAAATGACAATGGGATTTCTACATCAAGCAGCCAGTGTTGTTTCAAACGGTGATCAACGTATTGCAGCTAGTTTGATTACTTCATCCTAATTGCAAAAATCAATTACCCAAAAATCCCTTGAGTCCTCTTTTATATGTTTATCTGTTGTGGCTGCTCCATCACAATCTCTTTCACACTCTTCAGCCAACATGCCTCTTCCTCCAGCTGTCCAAAACTTACTCGATCAGTATCCAGATGTATTTGCAATTCCACACTCCCGGCCACCTGATCGACCCACAAATCACTGCCTCCTATTGTTCCCTAATACAAAGCCTGTGCAAGTTTACCCATACAGGTTCCCCCGTTTCCAAAAAAATGATATTGAAAAATTGGTTTCTAAGATGTTATAGAACATGTTGATTCAACCGAGCTAGTCAGCTTTCAATTCCCTCGTGTTATTAGTAAAGAAGAAGTACGGGACATGGTGTTTCTGTGTCGATTATCGAGCTTTAAATACGGTCACGGTGCGTGATAAATTCCAAATTCCAACAATAGATGAATTAATGCACTAGTTACACGGTGCTACCATTTTTTCCAAGTTAGACTTTTGATCTGGTTATCACCAGATTAAGATGCACCCGGAGGACATTAACAAAATAACATTTCGCACACATCAGGGCCACTACGAATTCCTGGTTATGCCTTTTGGTTTGTTGAATGTCCCATCAACCTTCTAGGCCACCATGAATCAGGTCTTCTCTGAATTTTTACGTCATTTTATAGTGATTTTTTTATGACATCTAGGTGTATAGTTCATGTCTTCAGGATCACCTTAGCCATTTACACCAAGTCCTACTAATGTTAAAAACTCATTGTTTCATCGCCAAGTTATCCAAATGCCTATTTGCCCAACCATCGATTCAGTTCTTGGGCCATACTATTTCTGGCAAAAGGGTAAAACCAGATCCCAGCAAGACACGAGCTATTTTGGAATGGCCCATTGCAACATTAGCAACCCATGTCCGTGCCTTCTTAGGCCTCTCAGGCTACTATCGCCGCTTCATCGGCCATTATGCCTATATTGCAACCCCTCTGACAGATATATTGACAAAAGATGGGTTTGTGTGGTCCTCCATAGCAGAAGATGCCTTCTCCAAACTAAAGTCATCCTTGACAAAGGCCCCTATCCTAGCATTACCGAACTTCAAAGAACCCTTTATTGTAGAAACTGACGCTTCTGGCATTGGGGTGGGGGCGATCTTAATGCAAAACAACCATCTCATTGGGTTTTATAGCAGGAAATTGGCACCTACTATGTGCACCAAATCCATATACATACGCAAAATGTTCTCGATTATAGCTGCAGTGGCCAAATGGAGATAGTACCTCTTGGGGGTACCCTTCACCATTTGCACAGATCACAATAGTTTGTACAATCTTATGAATCAAGTTATCCAAACCCCTGAGCAACAAACCTTCTTATCGAAGCTAATGGGCTTCGATTACACCATTACATACAAATTTGGTAAAGCCAATGTGGTGGCTGATGCCTTATCCAAGCATCCAGAAGGGGTTTCCGCTACTATGAAACCTGTAACACCCCGTGTATACCCGGTTTGTTAACATGTCATCGTATTAAGCCACGCTTAATTAAAAATGCGGAATATCTTCTTCTTCTCAATTATGACATCATAAATCTTAGTCAAGTTGATTACTTGATCAATTTTCATAAAAACATCGCCTGAATGTAAATTGCAAAGACAGCTAACTGAAATACCTCAATATATAAATAAAGTGACTACAACTTATAACTAAAACAAGACATAGTCAATCAATGTGGCATGGACAAACCCCATGCTCACCAAATGAGGCAACAAAGCCCTACAGCAGTCTCAACAGCAACAACAATATAATAACTAAAGCTAAAAGCATAAAAGCAACAAGCATATCTGACATCCAACATGTCAGCATATAACAGCAATGTCTAACTCAGCTCTAGCCTCCTTACACTAGAGGTCTCAACCCCTGGGTTACCTGAACCTGAAATAAACGTCCCCAAACGTGGGGTGAAATCTCTAAACAAGATATCTCAATAAGACAAGGGGTCTTCAAGGATCTTCCACCCCAAGCTTGTTAGGAATGTGGCTTCCATACTTAAGAGGGAGGTGAATTGAGTATTACAAAATTTTCGCAAAATCCCCCTTCTAGTTTCTATATAATCATTTCAAGCAAACTTTGATATTTGGAAAGCTAATCAATACATTCAGACAATCCATAATATATAATATATCACTATAATAGAACTTATACTAGCACGTACAAGATATCAAAGAAGCAATTAAAGTGCTAGAAATAAAGAGTTCAGAGTTTAGAGAATTGCTAACACAATATATCCCGGTTCGATCACCACCACTTGTGACCTGCATCCAGATTGAAGCCGCTCGATCAACTCTTTTACTAATGGTCAAGCTTCACGGGTGCTTGACAAACCTTTATAATCTTCCAAGACTTCGGGTTCTTGGATACCTTTCAATCTCCAAGTTTGCGGGTACTTGGTAACTTTACAATTCGCTCCAAATTTACTTAGGTATTTGGCAGGCCTCTCAAACAACGGGTCTCACAACCCTTTCAACTCAAGAATACAAGGAAGGAAATATTTAGAAATGAATATACACTCTCAAAGTGTGGATATACAACTTGAAGCACTATGGGTATATGGATTTTCAAGATATGAGCTCAAATATGTTTGATCTTTGAAAGATATGAAAGAATATGCATGTGATAGTGTAGAAGCTCTCAAAGTATGCTTAATTGTGTAGAAATAATGCCTAATGTTTTTGAGTCATTGGAATGTATATATAGTGTTTTCATTAAAAACTAGCCGTTGAAAAATTAGCTGTTATATAGACGTTGGAAAACTAGCCATTTATAGCCGTTGGGATCTCACTTGAAAAACTAGTCGTTTATAGCCGTTAGGATCTCATCTGAAAAACTAGCCGTTTTATAGCCGTTGGGATTTCTCGCAGTGGTAATCGATTCCCAACTTGACAGCAAGAACACTGTTTCATATTTTGGCTATAATTTGAGTTATACTTGTCGGATTGATGTGATCTTGGTCTCTTTGGAAAGATAAAAGAGAGATCTACAACTTTTATGAAGAACACAATATCCAAATCCATCATCTTAGATACGAAAAATTGTATGGAAGACAGCAGCGAAATTAAGCAACAAATTTTAACTTCAAATATGTTCTAGCTTGCTTCCAACTACTTTTGTGAAAGATCTTGACTTGATAAATGTGTTTTGAAGTTATAAAATGTGTCAAGGATCTTTTCCATGAATTTTTCAAATTTATTTCAAGTATATAAAAGTTATGATTATGCAATTTGAAAAACACATTTACTTTGAGAAAAACTTTGAGCTCATGCAATGCAATCTATCATATACCCTCACATATATTCTAAGTCCTAGAGATATATTCTAAATATGGTTTTAGACTTAGCTTCATGTCTTGTGTCTTGGATCTTTTCTTGAACTTTATGCTTTGAATTGTTGAATATGACAATGCTTGACACTTTGTTGGTCTTGATCATTTTTCACCATGGTTATGATATTGAGGTCCTCTTAGATGTTGTCCATGGTTAGTTGTCTTTGATCTTGTATTGCTCTTCTAATTATTCCTTGTTGCTCTTGATCCAATGATCTTGCCTTTTTGTTGTTGCCACTTTGTTATCATCAAAACATACATTGTATCTACAAGCTCACTTACATGTGCAATATAAGTTCCAAAAGCAGTTTAACAATATCAGTTCCAAAACTATGCAGTGCAACAGATATTCATGTCATGTGTGTTATCAATATTCTACTGGCCAAAGAAATGTAGGAATACGTCTATTACCTACAGTTAGTACAGGGAACATCGCTTGCACCTCACTCACAGCCTCACCATCTTGTATGTACCACATACTCGGGCTTACCGTATAGGTGGAACCAACAATGGCAAAACCGAGGATACGAAAGCTTACCTTGCAAACTAACTATCCAATGCCAAGAGTCCACACAGCTCAAAGTCAACACACAGTAGTATCACAATCTGTTTTGGGACCATTAATATATCAATATTCAAACTCTACAAGCATACTCATAAAGACAACGCCTTTCTCTTACGCTTCATGTCTTTAGGCTTCTCACAAAGCCACAAGCCCTTAAACACATAGGTTCTGACTTAGTTAAGTTATTACAGAAGTTCAACTTCATCAAACTAGGGTCCACAAACCCATACAAGTCCTCTGTATGAACAGTACCTTACTGGAGATATGTCGGGGTCATATCCGGATATCCATATACGGATATCACAGAGCCCCATATCCAGATATCAATACCCGGATACCCATATCCGGATATCAATATCCGGATATTTCCAACCAAATATCCAGATATTTCGCGACAGAACTCAGATTCTGCATTTCGCGAAATATCAAACCAAACCAAAGGTCAAACTTTTATCGATTAGAGAGGCTTAAACATGCATTTCTAAGTGTGTTTAGCATTACCCAATGTTAGGTTATCATCTTAGCTTGTTACATGCATTAAGGTTCCATTTTTAAGCATAAAAACTCAAGTCTAAGGGTGGTGATCATACCACAAGCTCAAAACAGCAACAAGGAAGGTGTCTTGGTGGTTTCTAAGTCCCTTCACAGTGTAGCAACTCAAGGCCACGAAAATGAGCATGAAAATAGCTCTTTTACTCAACAAGAAAGCTCCTTGGAGCTTCAAAACACCAAATAAATGGCCACACCCCACAAGAGCATAGAACACAGCCCCTAGACTCCCAACACAGCAGTCCCACACTCAGAAGATGGTTCCTTTTTCTTCACCCATCACACACCCAAGTGTTTGCAAGGTTAAAGAGAAGGAAAATCAAGAGAAAATGGTAGTTTGGTCACAAATGGTGAAGGAAATGAAATGGAACAGTGATAACCACTCAGCCTCCAAGTGTCTCACGTAGAAAACTGATATGCCTAGGGTTTTGAGCCATCACAAGAGTATTTACAGTGGTTTAAGTCATAAACGCACAGTGTTAACGTTAATTTCTACGCTTATCATTTTGATCCCAAACTTTGGAATCTGAACCTACTCATTTTTCTAAGATTTATCATAATTTTATTTTATTTTTCGGAGCACCTTTCCGGTACGCGCTTTTCCATAGCCAGTATCAGTTCTGGAACCAGTCCTCATTATTTTAACTTGAAACTCGTTTTACAAGTCCTACATATTATTTTAGAAATATTCATGTACTTATTATAATTTTTCGGGATACTTCACCGGTACCCATTTATACCGGGGAGCAGATCCGGTATCTGCACTTTTCGTCCGAAAAATGACTTTCAGCATTATTACTCACTTACTATAATTATTAAAGTCTCATAACAATTATTAGGGTTAATTATGAAATTATTTCATAAATCTCACATTTAATTAATTAATTTCCTTAATTAACAGTGTGAGTTCTTACAAAACCCCATTTTGCAATTCTTAACAGTCTGATTAATGATTACAAGGCCCTACTACTACTACAAGAATTGCAACAAGACCTATCATGTGCTACACAAACTATATGTCAAAAACGATAACTGACAAAAAAATAAATAAAAAATGGGTTGAAATTAAAAAAATATAAAAAGGGAGAATTCGTGTTAACACGCGATACAGCACAAATTTTTTGCATGTCATTTTTTCTAAAATTAACACAACACGTATTTTTTTATTAGTTAACCCAAATACGAATTTTTATATCATATAAAGAGTGTGGCGATCAATCTGCATGTCATAACCTATTTTAACACCTCTATTTACCAAAATAAACCCCTTCTCTTGAAATGCGAAACTGTTTTGCAATCTTTTATTGAACGTTCCTAATAAACGGGGGTGAGTAGTTAAATTAAGAGTAAATAATTCTCATTAAATTTTATGAGGCCCGCTTTAATCCCTAGCAAATAAAAAGGCTATTCGTGATTCCTAAGAAATTCAAAATGGGTTAGTTGAAATTGTGGTCCCTCACAAATTCAAAAAAGATCCACATTAGTCCCTCAAAAGGACTAAAATTGATCCACTTTAAATTTTTTAAGGATTAGAAATAGTCTTTTTATTTATTAGAGACTAAAATGAATATCATAAAATTTGCCACAATTGCATTAAGGGCCGAATGCGTAGTAAAGTTGGGCTGTGCACTCAAAGCACCTGTTAATAATTTCGTGAAAAAGAGACCACAAAACTTTATAAATTAACTTACAAAAATGGAATAAATCCAAAGATTAAACATTGGAACTATCAAGATGATATTATAGACTAAGATAATTATTTCATTATTTTTATTATAAAGTTAAATCAGACAACGTACACTTGTCAAGGAAGAAGTCACATCCAATATGCATGTAACGGTCACAGCCGGTAAAAGATTAATTTTCACGCTCTCTCTTCCCTGTCATCTTCTTACTCTTTGATTATCTCACTTCAGTGAGCCTTCAAAATAAAAAAAAGTGGTGTTATACTTATACCTTGGATTGAGAAAATTATATTTATAAAAAAATTTATAAATTTTTTTATTTACAAATTACTATATTATGTACTAAAATAATATATATGGAAAATAATTTTCTTATAACATTATAGGAAAATAATTATTTTATGTTATAGTAATAAAATTATAAATGAGACCCATAAATAAGAGAAGAGAAAATAAAAAAAAAGTAAAATTTACCCATCTTTTATCTACGTAGGAAATTTAGTTATCATGAGATGAGATAAATATAATCCTAAATATATGCATACTTTTGTACTAAAAAAATTCAATACACACTCTTGTTCAACGCCACACTGCATTTTCCTGGAAACTAAACTTTCTCTGCTGTTTTCTGGGGAAATAGGAAAGAAGCATGAGAATTGCAAAGGAATGTGTCAGCTTTTTTTCCTCCATGTGGGATGACTGGAAAAAAAAAATTTGAACTTTGAAGCACCTGCTTTTTCCTTTTGAGGTTGCAGACTTGCAGTGCAGAGGCGCTCTCGTTTTCCACAATGCAGAATGGAATCTCAGAGTTTCGAGGCTCTGTGAAGCTCTTCTTCTTTTCCTTTTTTTGAAAGTTCTCATTGTCTCCATTTTGCACCGCTAACTTTGTCGTCAAAGCTGAACCCACTTTTCTGACTTTTTGATCATGTCATGTTGGTAATTGGTATATCCCATTGGATTCAAGTTTTTTTTCTGGGTTATGGGCTGATTTAAAATTTTGGGTTTTAGAGGAATGGGGGGTTTGGAGTGTTCTAGTGGCTCTTAGAGTTGGGTTTTTGAGCCTGTAGTTGGGTGATTTGATGATTTTGAGTGATACCCTTAGAAAGCTCTTATACATCAATTAGTGTGTTTTGGAGGTAAAAACTTGAGATCTATTTTGGGAGTGTGGGGAGCTAAATCACTGTGCATTTGGTGTTTTCCGAAGTTTGTTTGATATTGATTCTGGTTTTTATGGTTTCCTCAGCCTCCAACTAATTAACAAAAAATGAGGCTTTCAGTGAATTTTATAGGCTGCTGATGGATAACTAGAGCTTGAAGAATCCACTATAGTGGTGAGATAAAAAAATTTCAGGTGATTGTTTTGGAGGGTTGAGAATTCAAAGCTATATTATTATCAATGTCTGGAGGTCCCAAATTGAGGTCCATGAATGTTACTGATTCAGAAGCAATACCTGTGCTTGGACCAGCTGGAAACAAGACAGGGTCTTTGAGTTCAAGGAAACCAGCTTCAAAGCCACTGAGGAAAGTTGATAAATTTCTGGATGAGTTTGCATCAGTCAAAGAGAAGAAATCCCAACAAGTGTTGTCTTCAATTGTCACTTCCTCTTCTCAGTCACATTCTGTCAGCGTTTCTTCTGTACTCTGCCGGCATGAGCAGTTACTGCATTCTAATTTATCTCTGAATGCTTCATGTTCATCTGATGCCTCCACTGATTCATTTCATAGTAGAGCATCTACTGGAAGATTGACTCGGTCCTATAGCCTTGGTAGCAGAAAGAAGCTGCATGTGTCAAAGCCAAGAAGTGTTGTTTCTGATGGTGTGTTAGAGTCCCCTCCTGATGGTTCACAGTTCAAGAAGAGGTGTACCTGGGTCACTCCTAATACTGGTTTGTTCTTCTTTGACTTTTCCTAAATTGTTAAGGAAACATACTAATGCTGATTGTAAAATAGCAGGGCCATTGATGTATTTATCACAACGATTATACTAAGTATTAGGCCTTTTTGCAAGATGCTTCAGTTTCTTTTGGATGTTGAATTATTGTCAAGAATGTGTCTTGCCTTATTATATATTTGTACTTGTAATTTGAGAGTTGTATGATTCTCATTTTTAACTTCATATATTTCAGTTCTTGAATATATAGATTTTACATTAAGTTTAGACCTCCATTTGGTAGCGTAATATGTATATTTCCATATAAATTGTCAAATGAGTATGAACTCTAGCCTATTGAGGGTGCCTTTTAAGATGTTGTTTCTTCCATTTGGTAGCGTAATATGTATATTTCCATATAAATTGTCAAATGAGTATGATATGTGAATTTAGCCAAAATATAATAAAACATGCATTGGATGTGTACCTTTTCCATGGATTTTGTTTGATGTTTATGCCTGTTGAAGAGAAAATTAGGAACTCTTAAGAGACTAAATGATATGAAGCTGATATGTTGATGGATGTGAAGATAAATGCACATGGGCCAGCCATATCTTCCCTAGAGATTCCTCCATAACACTTGTTTTGAGTGTTAAGTTCTGAACTAGATTGGGTTTTTTTTCAGTTTAGTTTTCTGACCAAGTTCACCTGTTTATACTAGAACCATGTTATGCTACTTTCCATGACGAAGAATGGGGAGTTCCGGTACATGATGACAAGTATGTGATACACTGAACTAATTTTTTAATGCTGGCTGAAAAAGGAATTCTTCTTTACATGCTTTGCTTGAAAGTCTTGATCTAATGCAGGAAATTATTTGAGCTTCTTGTACTTTCAAGTGTTCTGGCTGAACTCACATGGCCAGCTATTCTAAGCAAAAGACATATTTTTAGGTATTCTTTTCTGTAGAAGTTCTGTATTTTCTTTTTTCACATTCTTCTTAGCCTCTGTAAAGAACCAATTCAACCCAAAAGCTTAAGCTATTGGGTGAGGCTACATTAATGGTTTTATATATCTCAACAGCCTCAAATCTGTATTAGCCAGCTACATAAAGACTTTGTCCTCAGCTGTAGCCTGTTTCCTCTTGACTTTGTTCCCATCATTTTTGTTAATAAGGTTCTTTGCAGGGAAGTTTTTTCAGACTTTGATCCAATTGCTGTGTCAAAATTGAATGAAAAGAAGATGATGGCACCAGGAACTATTGCATGCTCCCTACTTTCTGAACATAAATTGCGTGCCATAATTGAGAATGCACGTCAAATTTCAAAGGTAGACTAATTTTCTCTTGACTTTCGTAATCTTTGGAATATGCAAACTCTTGGGTTGATTCATAATTGTTTATTACTTCCTGGACCATTGGAAGTCAAGATAACCATGGGATTCAGGCTTGGCAGTATTTCACTGCCATCTGTAAATCCTTTCTTCTATATTGGTGGATATTTACACCATCAAGGGGACATCATAGTTATTTTACAAGCTGAGTTAGGTGGTATTTCAAAATTCCAAATTCATTATTTGTGATCATAAAGTGGAATCCTAAGGCACCTGCATGTTTATTCTTATTTGGATATGTTAGTTTGGAAAGTCAACTACTTAATTTCTTGCAAGAAGATTGGAGCTCCTTTTTTTTTTTTTAATTTTCATCTTCATTTTTGCTTTGATGTTTGGAAGATTTACCAAAACAGGAAAGCAAGTCAAACCTATTTCAAAAAAATAAATAAATAAACAGAAAGCATTAATTAGTAAATTAAAAACGAATGATCCTACTTACAGTGACATCTTTCACAAATTGTGCACTAACATTTTTTTATTTATTTGTGCAGTACTTAGCTTTTTCCTTCTATGAGTGCGTTTTCAATTTGACAAAATTGTGGGGTCACTTGAACTTAAATGCAGTCGTACTATTAGTTTGTGCACAGTTTATGGAAAATAAATGTGCAAGTAGAATTTGGTAATTGACACATTTTGTTCCCCTTTTTTAAAATGGTTTCAAGTTAACTTTTCTTAACCATATATGACTATGACCATCTTGGATGTCTCAAATTTTGCTGGATCAATTGGATGACATTCTTTTTTCCCCTCTCTCTAAGGAACAATTGAATGACTTAAAATTGGTGTTCAATGATCATTTGAACAGGTAGGTCAGGTCATAAAGGTAAATTGGATGGTGGTCCTGATCCTTATTCAATATGCATGACCCCATATGTCGAGAAACATGATATTAATCTTCCGTACAGAGTAATCTAGTTTGCAACAGTGATATGTAACCCACTTATTTGGATTCTTTAACCTGCCAGCATGTCTAGCTTTTCCAACCATCAATTAGCACTACAATGCCCTTTTTTTACTGAACAGTCATAACTGCATATTGCACAATTTGCATAATGGCTATGCCTATGAGGCTATGATTATCATTGCAACTAACCTTTTGCAGGTTTTTTCTGGTGCCAGGTCATAGATGAGTTTGGGTCCTTTGAGAAGTATATTTGGAGTTTTGTGAACCACAAGCCCATAGTTAACAGGTTCAGATATCCAAGACAGATTCCTGTGAAAACACCAAAGGCTGATGTTATTAGCAAAGACCTGGTTAGAAGAGGCTTGCGCGGTGTAGGCCCCACAGTGGTATATTCCTTCATGCAAGTTGCTGGTTTAACCAATGACCATATCATCAGTTGCTACAGATTTGAGGAATGTATAGCTGCAGCAGAAGGGAGGGAAGAGAATGGCATCATGGATAGTAATGCTGAACACGAGGACAGTGATAACACGATGGAATCCGATCTATCTATTGCCATTGATGATTTGAGTTTCTCGTTTGAATGATTGTTCAACAGTGGTGTTAGTGTAATACTTTCTTAGCCTTAGATTGAGTAATGATGTATAAATCTCATGTAGTCCCTAAACATGATGGATTCTTAGATTGTAGATTACTAAAAGCTGAAGTGAATTAAGTCATTTGGGTATGTACTAGGCTTCTGCCTTACAAATTGGTGTACAATTTTTTGTACAGTTAAAAGATCAGTTTCTTTGAAGTCAGTATATAGGCAATAGATAACCAATTCGTGGTCTGTGTGTGTAGGTGCTTCTAAAGAAGACTAATCTTTTATTCTGAAAACACATAAGAGCATCTCGTTACAACCATAAAGTAACACTGCTTCGTTTTGATTATTGGCTCCCCTTTGACCTACCTTACACGCATGTATGCATCGTGTTGGAAAAGCTATAATCACATATGAATGAAGAACCCCTCTTGTAATGGCTGAAAATGATAGAACACTGGCCGTGTTTCCTTGTTGATAGACTTGGTTTAGAGATCACCAGCAACTGTGGGGTATTGCTTGTGACATCTTAAAATGATAATTGTGACACATGATTGCTCGTGACCGGAATGGTTGAGAACTTTTTGCATTCTCATGACTTTTATACTTTGACATCTTAAAATGGACACATGATTGCTCGTGACCGGAATGGTTGAGAACTTTTTGCATTCTCATGACTTTTATACTTTGGGCAAGACACCCGGACCTACAGACTAGAAACAGGATTTGGATTTTTGTGAAATAGGATATCATCTTGTTAAACAGAAAAAAAAAAAAAAAAACATTTTTCTAATATAATAAATGAATCCAATAACCAATCATGATGGATCTTTGCATAAATAAATAAAATTATATTCAGTTCTCTTCAAGAAGACTATATCCTATTAGGGTTCATTTTTTCTGAAATTACTTTAGATAATTTTGTTTAATGTTTACCGAAACGACGTCATTTTGGGACGGAAATCATGATATATTTGTAATTTTAATTTATTTCAGGGTTATAATAGTCTTTATCATTCTAATTTTTTTATTTTTCAATTCCAAAACAACGTCATTTCGATAAAAATTAGACAAAACTATCTAAAATAACATTAGATATTTTTTTCTCATCTTATTATTCAAGAAAGATAATTCAAATCCGTAGCAAACCCCACTCCACAAATCCAAGAGGGCTCGTCCACATAATTGAATAGCCAGATAGAGGAATACTTTCTGGTTTCTGCTACTTTTAGTTCCTGTTAGTTTGCTGGAGTCATTTATGTATTAAACATGAAAACTATACTTATTACAACCTTGCACAAACTTAAAAGTGTAATGAATTTGCACATACTTATCACAACCTTGCACAACCTGTTAGTTATGATGCTAGGAGACAATTGATTAATCATTTACCAAACATATTTAACCAACAACAATATGCCCGTATATAAATAAGGGCTGACCCAGTTCAATACCCACTCATGAGTGTTTAGAGAAGGACATACGAATCAAACCTTACCCCCACTTTTGCGAAGAAGCCGAGTCAAAGCCGAGACCTTGGACATTACGATAAGCATGCTTACCACTGAGCCAAGCCGGCCCTTCCCCCGTATATAAATAACCAATAATTTTAAAATGAACAAGCAACAATTCATGATTATATAGGTATATATTTACTTCAATCTAAATCGTTTGAATCAAGCTCACGTGTTATATAACAAAATTGTATGGGTAAATGACTTTAAACTTAAATCCTCAATGCTGTGGAGCTAGAATGATGTCTTTATAAATATATAGTACCATGTAGATTATGATTTTTGGTCTTGTTTTTCATTTCTGTTGTGTGTGGAGCGAGCTTGATCTCATTATTTTCTGCATCTCGAGACAGCTGCAGAAGCGTATGAATAGGGTCATAAAGTAAGGAATCTTAACTTGTATTTGGCATTGTGACAGTTAAGATTACTTTTTCATTAAAAAGAAAGATGATCAGAAAAAGTATAGCGCATTATTGAGTCACTAAGGAAGAGCACCATAATCAAAGGTTCGCCGTTAATATCTACTACATATTTAGAGTCTTGCCAAAACAAACAATAAAAGGTAAAGAACTCCGTCTCCGAAATGCAACAAAAGAAACAAACAACCGTCACCCACCATCATGAGATGAATAAATCATAGCACCTACAAGATCCGAAAATGACATCTGCAACCATTCAACAGAGAGAAGGCTTAGCAACAAATATAAATATATCAGCACTAATAGCAACTCAACAAATTTATATTAGTGGTAAAAGAATATAAATGGTGAATTGGCGATGACCATAACACAGAACATTGAGATTTTTGAGGGCGTCTAGCCATTTAATATAATAACAAAGTCCGTCCACACAATTAATAATTAAACTGAGATCAATGAACAATTTTTCACATATGAACATTTTGCTGTCGGAAATAGTGCAACCAACAATGACTTTGAGCAAAAATAGACAAGACAAAGTGATTTCATGATTGAAGACAATGCTCCCCAGCACTGGTATGTTAAATATGATAGGACCTTTTGGGACTATGATCTCATTGTCACTTTAGGGCTTGTCTGAGAGTTAGTTTTAGGAGGGAATAAAACACTTCCTTTGTTTGTGAGTTTAAAAAAGTGACGGTTAGGGATTTTCACAAAACCCTTCTTAAAATTAAAGTTCTCCCAATTTGGGAGGTTTTAACTCCCAAACAAGAGAAGGGAATACCCTTCATTTCCCTTCCTTTCCTTCCCTTCCCTCCCCCTCCAAACTCCCAAACAAAGCCTTAGAACTTTTTGGCCTATCATTCCTCTCCGCTATACTATGTCATAGACCTCATTTTGTAACCAAAAGTAAAAAAGATAGGAAGTAGGAAAATCAAATATACCTCCAATTGAAGCAGCTCAAGAAAAAAGTAGCACTTAGGTCAAAGAAAAGTCAAGATAAAAGATATCTCTAGAAGAATTCCAGAGAAATAATAACCTATCAAAGTTCTTCAATCACTCTAAACACCCGTAGTAATTTGTTGTATTGGCTTTAAGAATATACCAATTTTTTGACATAATTAGACAAGATTTCAACGTATAATAAATGATTGGACTTGGGAAAGGTAGGACAAAGTAAAAGGAATGGAATTTTATTTTTAGTTATGTTTACCTCTTTTCTAAACCAAAACTGGTATGGACCGTATGGTACTAAAAGCACACTAGATGATAAAGAACAAAATAACAGGGACAGCAGGCATACCCCAGAAGACCTCTGCCTTGCCAAGCTCTAGGTGTGATAGTTAAGTTGATCACTGAGCCTTGCCTCATGATAACAACAGCAACTGTACGGCCCAGGTTTGACTGAGCCTCGGAAGAAAGCCTCTGGAGCAAATTATCACCTGCTTCCACATTGCCAAATTTCAAAATTTGATCTCCAAGTTGTAAACCATCCTCTACTGCTGGTGATGCATCTGCTATCTCGTCAACCATTGCAAAGGGTCTACTGACTAGCACATCCACATCCATGGAGTTGGGGGAATGTCTGAGAAGGACATTTTGTGATGGTGTTGATGCAACAGCATCTACAGCTGAAGAAGACTGAGTATCTGAACCAACATCATTACCTTGGCAGAAAGTCAAACATACAACATGATGTAATGAATATCATCAGTTATTCTTATATAGAGAGTAATATTACGTCAAAAGAAAACATAGAATGAAGGAAGAAATGCTTAAAGCAGAAGTTCATACTTCCCACTTCAGAAAACAATACAATTGTGAAATCTGAAAATTAATAATCTGAACCATCATCATTACCTTAGCACAAAGGCAAACATACAACATGATGTAATGAATATCAGTAATATTCTTATATGGAGAGTAATATTCCTTCAAATAAAACATAGAAGAAAGGAAGAAATGCTTAAAGCAGATGTTCATACTTCCCACTTCAGAAAACAATACAATTGCAAAATCTGAAAATTAGTTACTTTAACATCAAAATGCAATGAAAAACAATCATCTTTTCTTACGTTGTATTACTGCAAGGCTGCATGGCAAACTTACAATCAGATTTTGGCATCTTTGCAGAGCAGTGGCTTTGTCCAACCTCTTTGGAACAATTCTTTTTGGGGCTTAAGTTGAAAGAAAGATTTTAAGATCCTTTAGAAGTGGGCGGGTTTTGCAGGGTTGATGTGCTTATAGTTTGACAATAAAACTAGAATTTTTCGTCAGAGATTTCCTCCCTCGCAACTAATGGTTGTTTGGCTTCTCCATAGGTGTCAGCAGAGTTCCCAGTCTTGACATCGGTGGGGGAGGCAGCAGGGTGCTATTATGGATTCGCAAAGGAATTGGTGAGACCTTTCTGTTTATGGTATCCTGTTTTGTTGGTTTATTAATTTTAATACGATTTATCACCCACCTTCTATGTACTTCTCTTCTTTCTCTGTGGACTGCACTTACCTTCACTTGATTCTAAATTGATGCTTGGATCATGGCATAATACAAATTAAAATTGACTGGATAGATTATATATGTAGCCCTACCAAAAGATCTAGGCGGTGGCACATGTTCTGCAGAATCTGAGATCTATTTCTGTTACCATAGAATCATGGCTGTTTGGTAGTTATAGTACATGAGTTTGGATCTGTCAAATTTATGTAATAAACTTGATTTATATAGAAGATCTAGGTGGTGTGATACGATCTGAAACATTAGAGGTCCTCAGCCGTTAAAAGTATATACCAGAAAGATCAGATCAACTTCACCAGAACCAGAAGATAATGTTATATCACCTTAATCAGAAGTCAGAAGATAATGTTAGTTGGCCAAGTGATTAGTTATTATAGCCGGGCACTTTTGAATTATTTGTATCCATAAGTTGATAGGATTAGGATTGTTAGTTATAGTATGCTGATAGTCTTTTATCTTAATAGGAGGAAGCTAATCTCCTATAGGTAGACTGAGATTTGTTTTAAGTTTACGCTGAGAGAAATCTCAGAAGAGAAAAGAGTGCTCCTTGAAGAGAATGATCTCTTGTTATTTCCTTTTTATTATCAATAAAACAGCCTAATTCTACTAATGCTGTCTCTTACTTTATTAAATTCTACAAACTACTGTCTCACTCACTAACCAGATTTGTACCATGGTGGCACATGTTCTGCAGATTTGGAGTTCTATTGCCGTTACCTTGGAATCAGGGCTGTTTGATAGTTGTAGTACATGAGTTTGGTATGATCAGATTTATGCAATAAACATGATGTATATTAGAAGCACATATAGGTAGAATTTCATAGCAAATGAGTGGGTGTATGTAGGTTAACAAGTTAAATAAATAGGTAAGCAATTAAAGTTATGCAGAAATAGTAAATTGGTTCAGAAGTTGTGTTTCATTTGAGTACCAAATGACCCCATTAGCCCCTTAAGTTTATATGTTAGGAAGTTAGATACCTTCCAAATACATTTAGAAAGTTACAAGCTTCTAATTGATTTGATTCTATTTGGATATGGATAGTATAGGCACATAGTCTGACACTCTGACTTACTTTTAGGAAGTACCCTAAACCAAGTTCAATGAAGAATCATGTGATTTGAGTTACCCTAATATTCAGGTCTGAGAAAGTTAGGTATGTTTTTATTTTTTCAAAACTGAAGATAGGACAACTAGGTATAGGAAGTGAGCAAATCATACCACGATGCATGTTAAAAAAAATCAAATAAGTTTCTATTTGAAATAGGGATCTTTTTATGCCACTCTTAGCTTAATATTAATCAGAAATGAAGACTATTACCAGAATCTACTTGATCCCTTGTGCATTAGAGACCTATCTCTAGTTTACGTAGTATAAATTTTCATTTGATGACTTAGTTTCAAACCAATACATTATGTTTCCTACCAAGAAAAACTACAAATTACAAAATCAAACATCAAACCTTTTCTTCAGATATATAAATGACAAAACAACTAGCAGATCAAATATTATTGTTGTTGGGGGGTTTTTTTGTTTTGGATGGGGGGGGGGGGGGTGGAGAATTTTGTCATGTCAATCAGATTCAACACAAAAACAGACTCCGGCATTGTTTAGATTTCAGATTTTAAGATCTCTTCAACATAGAATATAGTGTCATAACTTATGATGAACAGATGAAAAATAGCTTGCACCATTACTTTGACTGTGTTCCATAAGCTAATGACGAAGAAATAAAGTATAATAAAATGTCATAACTTATGACAAAACAAGCTAGGGCATAGGCCAGAGGGGAAGGAAGGCAAGAGGGAGGTTCCAACATTGAAAGAGTTTGGTTGTTTTAACAAATTTTGGTCCAAACCTCATATTTAGTGATTGAGGAAATAGGTAATGAAGGAGGGAAGGCACATCCATACAGAAGGAATAGACCACACATACAGAGACAAGATTAGAACCAGAAATATAATGCTATCATAAGGAATAAAGACACTGCTAGAAATGATCATAACTTCAAAAGATACACATAGAAACAGAATGGCCATAAGCCCATAACTAAAACTTGGTGGTAAGTGGTCCAGCTACACAACTATTACACATCTTATTGACAAAAAAAAACCTCAAAGTCTACAAGAGCCTATGAAAGCATAGAAAAATGTGTTCTGACAATATATTCTAAATAATTATCTGAACCAATAAACCACCTGTACTGAGTAAAAATAAATAATATTTCTTTTTGTCACCATATAACATATTCCTTTGTCAAATTCAGTGAAAAAAACCCTAACAAATGTCACTCGTACATATGTGATGCAGAATATATTGTCTTCAAGAGCAAAGAATGTTCCACTATGTAACATCAATAAGAAGCCAAAGTTACTTCAGACAAATGATATAAGAAGATTGATTTTATGGTGCTACCTGAACTCTTGAACGGTGATGATCTATTTCCAAGTCTTGCTGAGTGCAAAATTTGTATATTTTGATTTATTTTCTCAGTTATCTCGTTGTGGTCATTACGCAGCTCTGCAAAGAGAATAAAAATTACAAAAGAGCAAATTGGCAGCACGTCGATGTAACAATGACACTACCCAAGGAGAAATTTTTTAGTGCTCCTGTAGGACTCAATGCTACATCTCCTTAAATTATAAACTAAATGCCACATCCAGTTAAATTATAACACATGATGCCATGTAAGACAGAAGATGCTGAAAAATAATCCATGTGTTATAATTTATACGAGTGTCTGAATACTTATCACTCACTTATAATACAGTGAGACTTGAATTGAAACGCTTAAAAAGTTAACTAAACTATTCAACACTTAGAAATTGGTACTTGCTAAACCATGAGAGATTATGGCCTTCAAACCCCGTATTTAGTGCATCAATATTTTGAACCAATTTTTAGCGCAAAATTTATGTTAATCAATATTGTTAATATACGATTGAAAAGACCAACCTGCAAGACGACGTCGTTCAGCTCGAACAGCTGGAATATCAATATCCGTACGAGGAAAGCCCTAGAAAATCAAGCATCGTCACTTTCAAGTAATATAAATACTTAAAATTTGTGTTGTGGGAAATATGAGAAAAGAAAAAAGAGAAAGGAGAAAACCTCAGAATCAACGAGATTGCCGGAAAGACCAGGAGCGCCAGGCTGAGAGAGGCGAGCGATGATGGCGTTCATCTCAGCCTCCACCGCAGTCCGCTTGTCCATCAGGGACATGGTTTCTGCCTTCACGTTCGTCGCCACCATTCTCAGATTTCCTTCTATTTTGCAGAGACACTGAAACAGTTTATCATGCCCTACTGGTTTAGGCTTGAGAGTTAGTGCTAGAACGGGCAGGAAAGAAAGCGAGATGGTTTGTTTGATTCTGAATTTTTCTTTGTTCTTAAACTTATTTCGTAAGATAGTTATTATGAAATACTTGTTTTTTATATTTTTTTTAAGTTAAAAATCATGATAGAAAATAAAAACAACTCATACATACATGTTCTCCAAATTTGATTTTAAAAAATGAAAAAAATAGTTATAATTTTTAAAATATTTTTTACAAAACTGGTGTTACCAAATGAGTTTTTTAGGGTCTATTTGATTGTGTTTTGATTTTTTTTGTTCTTAGAACTGTTTTGTAGAATAATTATGGAAAAAGATGTTTTGTGTTTTTTTGTTTTGAAAGTTAAAAATTAAAACAAAAAACAAAAACAACTCAGACATTCTCTAAATTTGATTCTAGAAAAAAAAAATAGTTATAATTTTTAAAACTTTTTTTTACAAAATAGGCATACCAGACGAGTTTTTTTGTTTTATTGTTCTGAAAACTAGAAAACTATTTTTAAAAACAGAATCAAATAGAGCCCATTTCTGTGTTTTTTATTTTTCAAAAAAAAAAAACTATAAAACATGTTTGGTAAGACTTGTTTAGTAAGTTATTTTTTTGTCTCTAACTTTAATAAAATCAGAAGAAGAAATTGTGAATTTTTATTTTTTTACTAAGGTAAAAGTGTTTATCTTTTTAAATGACATATCTTATGTCCTTTCACTCTCACAAAGAGGTGGGACCCACACCTTTATTTTTTTGTCAACTTTCTCTCCTCTTTTATCCTATGAAGCACCGACACTTCAAAAACCCTGACGTGTCGTGTCCGACACTCCCCGACACTCCAACACGCATTATAGAAATTCAAAAAAAGGTTCAAATGTTGATTTGCGCTGAGTTTTTAGTTCCAACTATTAGATTCGTTGGATTACGATTATCATTTTATTAAGTTTAATATAAATATTTGGGATATGTTATGTTTCTTTGCAAAATTTATGAATATTATAGGTTTAGATTCATTTTTTTGTTAAATTATTGAATATTAAATATAATATATACCACATAAATTAAAAATATTATTTAATATCAAAACGTGTCTTAACGTGTCGAAATCTAACATTTTTTAGAATTAACGTGTCTGAGTGTCGTGTCGTATCGTGTCACTGTCCCGTGTCGGTGTCGGTGCTACATAGCTTTTATCTATCTCTTTCTCTCTCTTAAAATGATACACCTTACATCCTTTAAAATGATATACACTTTATCCTTTTACTAAACTTTTCAAAATCATCCTTCTTCTTCTTCAAAATTAAAGCTCTTCCATTTAGAGACTTTGAGGGAAAATATTAAAAATTACTTATTATTCTTAACATTAAAATGTAAAATTTACATAATTGTAAATCGTTTTTAAATGTGACATTATTAAAAAAGTTTCAAATACCAATAAAATTTATCGATAAAATATATTTCGTCAAAAATAGTGATAAATTTTTTGATGAAATCATATACGTCAAAAGATTTCTGTCAAAACTAAAGATGAAATTAGATACAGAATCAGATTTTGCCATGATCACTAATATAAAATTTTTACGTAAAAAAATTCAGTCAAAATTGTTGATAGAATCTAAATTCCGTCAAAACTTTTCACGAAAATATTTCCGTCCAAAATTTTGACGAAATACATTTCCATCAAAAAGTTTGGACGTAAAACAATTACGTCAATTTTTTTTTCGAAGAATACTTCCAATAAAATTTTCTGCAAAGATTTTCAACGAAAAATATTTCTATAAAAATTTGTGACTAAAAACATTTCTGTAAAAAAAATTTGATGATTTTTTTGACAAATTTTTTTACGGAATCTAAATTTCGTAAAAACATTTTTCTCAAAATATTTAATAAAAAAAAATATTCATCGAAATTTTTGAGAAAAAAATTTATTTAAAACTCTTTACAGAATTTAAATTCCGTCGAAAGTTTTCAATAAAAACATTTTCGTTAATTTTTTTGATAAAAAAAATTCGTAGAAATTTATAACGAAACACATTTCCATCGCAAATTTTCGAAGAAAAATATTTCCGTCAAGTTTTTTGATAAAAAAAATATTTCCATCAAAAATCTCAATAGAACACATTTCTTTCAAAAATATTTTCGACAAAAAATATTTCCGTAAAATTTTTTGACGAAAAATATTTCGATAAAAAAATTTGATGAATATATATTCTCTCAAAATTCTTTACAGAATTTAAATTTCGTCAAAAGTTTCAAATGAAACATTTCGCTCAAAAAATTTAAAAATAATTTCCTTCGAAATTTTTGTTAGAACATATTTCAATCGAAATTTTGATAGCATTCTTTATTCATTTAAAACATTTGATGAAGGAAATTATTTTCATCAAAACTTTTGACAAAAATTAAATTTCGTTAGAAAATTTAGTTTTGTAAAAATTTTCATCGGAGAAAAAATTCCGTCGTTTTTTGATGAAAAGTATTCCGACGAAAAAATAATTTTGTGACGAAATTTTTGTCGTTTGCAATGTAAATATTTCATCAAAAATATGATTTTGTTAGTATTGTGAAAAGTACATAAATAACTTTCTTATAAATTTTAAATTTCATTTAATTTTTAAAATATATTAATTTAAAAAATGGGGTAAAATGTTAAAAATATCTTATTAACCATCTATTTTTTTCCCTTTCCTTTTTTTTTAATTCACAAACAAGGGAATGAAATATTCTTGAATTTCCTTCTCTTCTCTTCCCTCCCCCTCCCCCTCCCCCTTGGATCCCCTTTCTTTCCTTCCCCTTTAAGTGTTAACTGTTAACTAATAATTTCCTATTTCTGTACCAAAAAAAAAAAAAATTCCTATTTTATTTTTAGAAATTAGAATTTCTCGCGTGATTAGCGTATATTACACTTGACACCGTCCCTTGTTTGATCAATTGTATTTGATTTTCTTATTTTGTTATTATAAGGAAAAAGGGAAATCATGTTGAGAGCAGTCATTAAATCCAAAAATTTGCGTAATTTCGTAAGAGTTAAATTACTTTATAATTTTATATAGTTTTTACATAATTTTGAAATAAGTTATTATATCACTGAGCACATGGATGAAATCAATGGCAGGGATGTATCTAACTTTTTTTATCTTTTGGTTGAAAATTCTAACTTATTCAGTAATCAGTTCGAATTTTGTAAAAAGAGATTTTATGCCTTTATGATACTACTCAACTTGAACCCAATTAGTCGGGAAATCAAATAACCAAGGAAAAAAAAAAAGTTACTATAGTTAATTATTGTTTTTAAATTGTAATTGTAATTTAACTAATTTTTCAATTAAATTATCTTCAATTATAAAATTGAAACGACACCCATGTGTCTTGGCCCAAGAAGGAAGAAGTTACCAACTTACTTGAAAGACTATCGGTTGGGTTAGTTATTGTGTTACGGCCCATTTAGTTGTTAATGACCTAAGGGCTGGGTGAGATAACGGCCCAATTCTAATTGTTAGTAATGTTGGACCATAGTCAATTGTAACCGTGGTGCTAGATGGTTAATGGCACTTAAATACCTATGAGTAATAAGAAAAAGGTAGTAGAATTTTTCCAAAATTCTTCTCTCGCTCTCTCAATCTGATCTCTTTCGTTCTTTCCTTCTTCTACAACTTTCTTCTGTTACAAAAATTTTATAATTAAATTTCTACAACATATAACCATATGGAAGAATGGACTCTCTAGGTCTATATAAGTTAAATATTTATTAACCCTGTCAAATGACGGTTGTGGTTATAAAGAATTAGATATTCAAATTAGTCATCTGAAAATTTATATTGCACCCGTATTTCAAAAAATTTGTCGTGTCGTGTCTGGTATTTTTTAATATCCTGACACTCTAATATGTTCCAACATTTATAGTAATTGAAATTTTATTACATATCATAAATAATTAAAAATGAATACTGAATATATTTCACGGAAGTATATAAGAGATTTTCAATTTGTAAATATAATAGTAAATATTTACATTTTATGTTTCTTTACAAAAATGATGGATATTATAAATTTAGTTTTAATTAAATATTAAATATAATATACATTACATAAATTAAAAATATTATTTAATATTAAAATGTATCCTAATGTATCGAAGAAATATAATATTTTTTTAGAATTAATGTGTCGGAGTATTATGTCGTGTTGTGTCTCCTGTCCCGTGTAGATGTCGATGCAGCATAGCTAAAAATAGTGAAGAAGTGATTACCAAAAAAAAAAAATAGTGAAGAAGTAAAAAAAAAAATTATAGTTAACTAAATCTTTATATTTTTAATATTTAAACAGTCACAATAATTTAGCTAATTTTCAATTAGATTATCATTAATTATAAAATTTTATAATTAAATTTCTACAACATATAACCATATTGGGATCTAGGAGTGTATATAAATGTATATTTATTAACATTGTCAAATCGTGATTACGATTTGCAAGAATAGATATTTAAATTCATAGTTATCAGTATTATACGATAAATGATATGATTCGAACGATACGATATGATTCACAAGTATAACAATATATGTTGTGGGGTGTATCAAAGGGATTTGTATCGTACGATAACGATACGTATCGTGTACCGTACGATACGAAAATTAAATCAAAATTTATAATTTTTATAAAAAAAGAAAATAAATAAAAATTTGGTTTATGATTTAAATTAAAAAATCTAAAAAATATTATTAATAAGGAAAAGAAAATAAAAATCTGTTTTGTGATTTAAACTCAAAAATCAATATGAAAATTCTGTATTAGAAAAAGAAATAATTAAATAAATGTTTTAATATATATTTTTAACTATATTTATGCATCCTATGATTCAATACTATTCACGGTACATGATACAAAAAAAATAGACCAAATAATGTATGATATGTGTTGTAGTTTGAGCACCTTGTTCAAATTAGTCATTTGAAAATACATAAGATATCAATTTGGTCCAATAGAAATTTTGGATATAAATTCAGTGTTTTGTAATGTAAAATAAGTAACAACTTATAAAATCAAATTAATGTCAAAAGATGCATGGATTAAATTGATGTTCAAAATCGTTAAGGACTAACGCGATGTCCTATGTATCTTTGGAGGATTATTTTGAATATTGACTCTTCAAAAATTTATAGAGGTATAACAAATTTGTTAAAAAAAACTTTTAAATTATACAGACCTGTTTGAAGTTTAGTGAAAGGGGTTTGATTTTCTCATGTTAAATGAGAATTCAAATCTCATGTTGTAGAGATAAAAAACATGTGGGACCCATGTATTAGAAAAAATTATATGTAGGACCCATGTCAGCACGGAAATCGAAGGGTGTGTAGGAAAACTTGAATTCTATGTTGAATGAGAATTATAAAACCCTTAATGAAATTATATGTGGAACAGTGGAAATCCTCGGGATAATAATATTTTTGTAGGTGGTGAAATAGCATGGCAGTTTATGGTGGGGCCCTTGCTATCACTTTTGGGAGCGGACTTAGTGGAGTCTTTTAGCGGGTTAGTTTAGAATGACTCGATCCGCTACGAATCCACCCATGACATAGGTTAAGACATCAGTCTACATCGTGAGGTATGTACTCTACGTCCCCACTTTAGTAACCTAGTGTCGTGCTAGTCTAATTGAGACGACCAATGCCCTCTCTTGGTGACTCTATACTAGAAACAAATTTAGCGAATAATCATGTAATGAGTTTGAATCCTCATGATCATGATTTCATCATAGATCCTCAAGATACACTTGTACCATCTCAATGATCTTTATCCATATATATGCATATGGGAAGAGAGAAATGATATGATACTGATAAAGTGAATAAACATCAAATATCATATAATGCCTTGTAATACAAATGAGATATTGGCTCTTAAATTATGTCTAGATAGGTACTTATATTAATAAGTGTTAGTTCACATCTTTCACTTTTTAGCAACAACCACTGTTTCACAAAGATTTAACAACCGAGATGAACTTAGGCTGCCTTTGGTACACGGACAAATTTTGGATTCCCGAAAAACTAACATTGGTAATCTTATTTACCCACATTTAGTATAGGGATTCTGAAAAATTTTCACGAGAATATAATTTTCCAAGAATTTTGATTTGTGAACCATTTGTATGCCACAATGCCACCCAAGAATAGCACTAGTGGGGTGGTATTCTTTGATTCATAGGTGATGGGAAAATTTCTCAAATATTTTTGAACCAAAATACCCTATGTTTTTCTACAAAAAAACTCCCTACTCTCTTTCTTTTCTATCTGGTTTGTTTGTTCGTCTCAATATTTGATTTGATCCTCATCCACCCTTTGTGAGTATTCTCTCTTTGCTTCCTTCCATCAAGTTTCGATTTTGATCTTCTTTTTCGATTTCTAACCTCTATCTTCTCTACCCTTTTGTTCATCTCAACATGAAAGTCAACAAAATCATAAAAACCCCAAAAAATAAATAAATTATAAATGGGTTGCATGATGAGGGAAAGACACATTATAGCTAATCAAAGATCTTTTCTGGATTCTTTGGTTGTGTAAGACATATGAAGGTACTACTAGTTTGACTCCGATTCTTGGGAATCTTGTTCTTCGATTGGCAAATACGGCTTCGATAGTAAGGGATTTGATGCCAAAGATTCGTATAGAGAATCGGGTTTGTTGTTGGGATCCTCACGGGTGAGAGTGGGCTGGGCTGGGCCGAGCTTTGCCCCAAAAAGCCCAAGTCTATGTGAAAAAATTTCAATTTGGCCTAGCTCGAACCTAGTACGAGTCTAACTGTTAGTCTGACTTGACCCGTTTATAAACAAATAAATGGCCTGGCTTGACCCGTTAGCCTGTTAATTTTTAACTTCCCAGCAGCACCATAAATCAACTTCACAAAATACTCAAATTCTGTTGCTAAAACAAAAATCACAATTTCAACGTCCAAACAGAACCATGAATAATAAAAAACTCATCTTAATCTGCATTTAAATCACCTTCAAAAGTAAAATGATCAAACTAAATAACATATATTTCATCATATCCAACAAACAAATCTATACAATGTAAATTAAAATAACTACATAAATACAGCAAACACATCATGATGCTTGTAGTAGCCAAAAATTATCTTCATTTTCTCTCCCCTACAAATATAATTCCAAGATTACATAAGTTGACAAACAATTTGTAAACGTAGAAAACAAAAAACAAGAATAAAGAATAGAAGCAAAAAAAAATAAGATTAAGAAACAAAAAAATCTTTTAATAGATTCATATAGGCAATCTCACATACTGAGATGTTGGTTCCTTCTATATAAAAATAAAACCAAATTCCTATTAAAATTTAATTGAATATAATTAAATTATAAAATAATTTCAATTGATTAAATTTACACATTTTGTTTTTTCTTCAAGTCATATCTATTACATAGCCAATCTCTGTCGTATATTAACGTTTGGATGGTATCTTCAGCCAAGCTAGTACTACAGGCATCAATAATGTTGATTTTTATGGTACTGTAGAGATTGGTACAAATGTTATGCAACTCTCAAAGATAGTATTGGTGGGGGAACGAACCTAGGTCCTTCCGCCATCTACTTAGCTCACATGAACCAATTGAACTATCACCATTTGGTACCATTATGAATAGTATTATTTTATTTAATTTAAAATAAAAAATATGATATAGGCCGACTTGTAGACTTATAGGCCCAACATGTAAAAAAGAAAATCTATCACCTATTTTCTAAATAGACTTCTTTAAAAGTACGTGTTTGTTCTATTTGACTATATGTAATAGGCTAAGCTCGATCTGATATACGCTAGGCCATAGGCCGACCCGACCCACGTTCACCCTAGATACTACTACCCATCACAACCCAAATAAACAGACCAACAAGAATGAGTTGGAGGGTCTAAGGTTTGAATGGTGGCTAAGGTTATGTTGTGTTTTGTGTTGGACTCAAAGACTAAAATTTCTCAGATGAGAGTTACCACTTGCTAGGGCTTAAATCTTTTTGGCCGAATGATAATTGTAATAAGATGATGGATTTTATAAGAGTTATGTTGTAGGAAAAGTGATTGTTTTATGTTATAGTGCGTGCCACAGTTTTTTTTTTCTACGGGTCCCACAAAATGTTGTGTGTGTAGGAAATTTTTTATAGTCATGTCAAATGATAAATGATAAACCCTAAGATGATTCCTTGTTCTCAAATATTTTGATTTATCAAATAAATTTTTGATAACATCCCAAAAAATTTACTTTCTCACCATGTTCTTGAGAATAATAATTTTCAATTATAAAAAAGTTTCTCCTCTACCAAAGATACTCTTAAGTCTTAAACCCACTTGATCTCGGACCAGTTTACTTCCCCGTTGCGGACAAATCCAGAATTGATCAATTCCACGTATCTGAAACCAATTTTTATAACCTAATAAAGATGAGGGATATTTTCACTAAGAAAATTTTTCACTATCAACTTATTATTTATCTAATTACCATTAGATTAATCTTTTCTTTCTCTTTAATTTTTTTTAATATTCTCTCTCTTTAATCTAATGGTGATGTGATAGATAGTAAGTTAATGGTAGGAATTTTTGGTACTAGAATATCATCACTCCCTAATAAAATACTAGTATAAGAATGAGAATAAAACAATATACCTAAAGAGACCATATGCTGTCGTGCTAAAATTCTTTGCTCGCCATGTAAAAATCCAAAAAGAGAGAGAGAGATAAACAAGGAGTGAGTTGAGCCCTTCCCATCCCGGCCCCACCATTGATATTTTATGCCTATTCAGTGAACCAAGACGTGATTACGATACGATATTGTGAAAGTTTTGAGTTTTGACACTGTTTTAGTGTGATGCCGTGTCAAATCCACCCGTCACGATAACGCTGCACCCCACCCAAACCTGACCCGTTGGGCTTACGATAAATAAGATACACTCTCACACACCAAAAAATGGCATCCATAGTTGCTTCCTTAGTCCCCTCTTTTACTCTCACTACTTCATTTCTCGCTTCTTCTTCCTCTTCCTCTCATCTCTTTCTCAAAACACTCACTCTAAGGTCATCTTCGTCATCCCTGCGTCTTTCTTTTGCTGCACTGCCTCTGCGCAATCTCATGGCACGTGCCAGTCTCGGCCTCACTAACCCTGCCGACGCAGAAACCCCCAAGGTCCCTCTCAAACCCCAAGCTCTCTCTTTCATTTACTTAATCGGATTCGATTTATAATTAGAATCAATGCTGACATGTCTATTTTCTGTTTGTGAAAATGAAAACGGAAGATCTCTTTTGCGGCGAAGGAGGTTGACGTGGCGGAATGGAAAGGGGACCTGCTTGCGGTTGGCGTAACGGAGAATGACGTGGCGAGGGGAACAGATTCGAGATTCGAGAACCCCGTTTTGAACGTGTTGGACTCCAAGCTTGGAGGCTTATTGGCTGAAGCCTCTTCCGAAGAGGATTTCACCGGAAAAAATGGCCAGTCAACGGTTCTCAGAATCGCTGCTGGACTTGGATCCAAGAGAGTCGCCTTGGTTGGGCTCGGCAAGTCGGCTTCAACCGCCGCCGCTTTTAAGGGCTTCGGCGAGGCCGTTGCTGCCGCCGCCAAGTCAGCTCAGGCCACTCATGTTGCCGTCGCTCTTGCCTCTTCCCAAGGACACTCTCCCGAATCCAAGCTTAACACCGCATCTGCGATCGCTTGTGGTATGATAAATGTTTCTTTCTATGTCGCATTTTTTTGGTTAAAATTAGATAAACTCTAATAAATAAGAAAATTGGATTCATCTTAGGTAAATAGCTGATTTTTACAATCGGCTCGATCGGTTATGTTCATTTGTTTCTTTGATGATATACATATATATGTGTGTGTGAGGTTGTGATGTTTGTGAATTAAGATTGAGGTGTGTGGTAGGGACTGTGCTGGGAACATTTGAGGATAATAGGTACAAATCAGAATCGAAGAAACCGACACCGATGCTTAGATCGGTTGATATTATTGGTCTTGGAACGGGAGCTGAATTGGAGAAGAAACTTAAGTATGCAGGAGACGTTTCTTCTGGAATCGTGTTCGGAAGGGAGCTTGTAAATTCTCCTGCTAATGTGCTCACGCCAGGTTCGTATGAAACTTTTGATTGTGTTTATAGCTTCTAGACTCACACACACATAAGGTTGTCATGCTAACCGTGATGTCCTCGTGAACTCAAACCATAAACTCAGAGGAGTGTGTACTTCAAAAATATTATTAAAAAAATATATCTTAGTAACCAAACATAATTAAATGGCATGGTCATGCGTAATATTCACATTCCAGCGCTATGACAAAGCAAAATAAAATATAAAATAAAAAGATAAATGAGTACTTGAACCAAATGTTATTATGCTGTAGTGTAAATAGCCCTGCACTTGCATTATTTTGCAGTTTAATAAATCATGACAAAAATAATAATGAAAACATAAAATTAATTTCATAAACGCAATGTGCATAGCAGAGGGAATTCAAACTCTAGTACTGAACAGAATTGGGAAAAAATATGCATTTGGAGGCCAAAGCCATGTGTAAGTTCAGGCTTTTAAACTCACTAGTAGAATTGAGAATTTACTGCAAAAAAGAGAGTTTACATGCGAGTTTGCTCATCTGAAGGAAGTGTAAGAGTTGACTTGAGAGTTTGACAACCATGTATGTGTGCGTGTGTGTTGCTAGGCCTTGCAGCAGTTACAGGGCAGGCAATTTTTTTTTTTTTTGGTGAAATTGAACAGTATCATTTTGTTTCATTGCAACATGTGTGAGATGCTTTTGCATTTCTAAAAGTTGACATGTTCTTGATGAATTGTTTGCCTCAGGGGTATTGGCAGAAGAGGCATCTAAGATTGCTTCAACATATAGTGATGTTTTTACTGCCAAAATATTAGATGCTGAACAGTGTAAGGAATTGAAAATGGGGTCCTATCTGGGTGTTGCTGCAGCCTCGTCAAACCCTCCTCATTTTATCCATCTTTGTTATAAACCACCAAGTGGACCTGTCAATGTCAAGTTGGCATTAGTTGGAAAAGGTTTGACTTTTGATAGGTAATCAATTTAATCATACCTATTTCTATTTTAGCCACAACTCAAAAATAGAATGGTCAATGTGAAGTAAGTTTGTCCTTCATGTTATTTATCGTGATGACTTTGATGTGGTTTTGCATGTGTCACCCATTGAAGAGCATGGTGGACCATATATTACTTGAAAGTATTAGTAATTGCCAAATAGATTGTTAACTACTAGACCATTGACTTCTATGTCTGTTGCAATACTATCATCCAGCTTGATGGCCTTATGTTATTGTTGAAGATATGCTATTTGTGAATTATACTTTCATTCAAGGTTGGTGTTTTAATCTGTACAACACATTGCTGAGCACCACAGATATACTATTTAACTATGTATTCACTTTTTATAATTTTCTGTATTTGTTGGCTTAATTCAATAGTTACCCCTGCTAGGCAGGGGCTCGTTACTAGTTATCTCAATTGTATTTTCCCTCTAAAATTATCAATTGGTTTATTCTGCCCTAATCTATCTTAAATCATCCCATTACAGATAGTCCCGTTGTCTGAAATGAAAATGAATTATCCCATCTGCCATCCTGAATTTGAGAGTTATTGTTAAGGGAAATTCTGTGTTGTATTGGCTTTTTGAATCAAAGCAGTCACATGAGGTCATGTGATGGTTATTTCCATTACAATTTATTGACATTGAAAAACTTGTCAGGTAGAGGGCTATAGTTAATAGGATGATATATCAATGTGGAATATGCTGAAATTGGCAGTTTAGGGGGGCAACTGGTAGTGGAGTAATAGATCAGGGGGGATAAGAGCAATTTCTCCTTTCTCTTTAGTTTTTGTTGTTTACATATAATATAACAGCTTATAATTTGTCTTTTCTCTTATTCTTTTTTTTGTTTTACTTGCATATTATATTAGTGGGGGCTACAACATCAAGACAGGACCTGGCTGTTTGATTGAGCTCATGAAATTTGATATGGGTGGTTCTGCTGCAGTTTTTGGAGCAGCAAAAGCTCTTGGTCAAATAAAACCTCTTGGGGTGGAGGTCTGTCATTTATGTCATTGTTCATGACCTTTTTCTTTTTCAAAGAATGGCGTTTGAATTGATTGTTTTGCGCATAATTTCTGTTATCCTTCTAACTTCCAAAGCAATTCCAGAGCCTTTGCTTAGTAGTTGGTGGTGGGTTCATATATGTAAGAACAAGAGGAGATTTTTATCTCATTTTAAATGTTTCATAATTGAACTATTCAGTATGAACTGGGTTGCTACTTTCCTATGGAGCACTTTGTGTGGAGTTCTTGTAGCAATTTCTCGACTCCTTTTAAAGTTTTTGATAAAATTATGGAGGCCAGAATTTTGTAGTGGTGAGTAGTATGTAGTTTATGCAGTTGTTTTTAGTATATTTGGTTGTAGTGGAATGCCTGTGTTGTCCAGTGCATCTCTTCACCCCTGCATATGTTATGAGATAGGACTGTGCTTATTCTTCTCTTTGTTCTTCCTAATGGGTGTTTTAGGGGGGTGGCGGGTTCTGCGACTTGCAATGAGATTGGGCAGCTTTATTGCAATTTTGATAGTCTCTCTCTATCTTTCTCTCTTTCTAGGAAGATATCTTATCCTTCTCCTACTTGTGCCTCTCTGTTTTCTCTAATATAATATTGACTTCCAAAAAAAAAAAAAAAAAAGCATTTTATATCCAAGTTTAAAAATCCTGTGTGTGCAGGTTCATTTTATAGTCGCAGCTTGTGAGAATATGATAAGTGGAACAGGTATGAGGCCTGGAGACATTGTCACAGCTTCAAATGGAAAGACTATAGAGGTGAGGATAGGTTCATTTTTTTAAATTTGTACATGTAAATTTAACTAATTGTACTTGGCTTTTTTAATAACCCAACCTGATCCAGAGTAATAATCTGATGCATTGGATTGGATTGGGCTTCCATTTGAGAAAAGTTGTCCTATAATCATTTCTTCTGATCTGGGATGAAAACTTTGACTGAATCCAGTATGTGGTCCAATGTTGTTTAATATACATTCTTTGATTGAATCTTTAATATAATAATCAGAGTTCAAGTTTTGGATTTTCCAATCGAACCTTCTAAATTATTGATTCATACTGACATGTACTTAAAATAAATCATTAAAACAAAGTTTCAGATATAATTATGATGCTATTTCATTATATTATTCTGTTGGTCAAAAGGTATTGTGCACTTCTTGTTGAAACTTAAGGTGTATCCTACATTTCTTTTCATATTAATCGGTTAAAATTGCAGTGTAGGTGTGCAAGGTTTATTTGGTTGAAAAGACCAAAGATATTTTAGTTGTGTTTATTTTTAATTTTTTTTATAAATTGACTCAAGATATTTCCTTTGATCAGTTATTTTTTAAATTTTTGAAGTTGACCCGATATATTTATGTTTTTATTTTTCAAACTTTTGGAATCATTCTTAGTGTATAATTGCAAATCTATCCTAGCCATATCTGTGTCACTGTTACATAAATACATTTTATACAACTGGAAGTCTACGAATTCTAGTTTTGGCCTCTGAGATCTATATAATGGCAGAAGGGTAATGCTTGGCCTTGTTTATTCATTAAGAACGTGACATTGGCTTAACCTCTTGTGTAGGTTAATAACACAGATGCTGAGGGTAGGCTTACCCTGGCAGATGCTCTGGTGTATGCTTGTAACCAAGGTGTTGAAAAGGTATGCGGCTATGCATCTTAATCTTTCTAATATTTCCATAGATCATAACGGATTGGCTTAACATTTAATATTGTGTGTCTGATAGATTTGATCATTAATGATTTCATTTCTAATTAGAGTTAGAAAAAAATGTTAGAACCGTTCCAATTTGTCCTGTCTTGCTGAAGTAAAATTCAATCATTTGATGAGTATATATTAATTTTTTTGTTAAAATATATGTGGAGTTTCAGTTCAGTTATGTATAAGTACTGACTTTGGGATTTTTGTGTTTACAACATCTAGTGCGCCTGTCATCATTGTATTTGGGATTATGTAATTGTTTTAAACAAGCTTACAACTTTGTATAGTTTGGTTTTAGAACTCTGCTAACAGATTGACCAACTGTTCTTCAGATAGTTGACTTGGCAACATTAACTGGGGCATGTATAGTTGCTCTTGGACCCTCAATTGCAGGTAATTATTAACTTAAAATTGCAAGTATTTTGTATGGATTTGAATAACCTTCAACCATACTTGTTTGAGTAAGAAAAAAAGGCCCAATTTATAGTTGGTTCTGAAAAATTGTAATTTCGTGGGGAAAGAGAATAGCTAAGCTCTGGGAGAGTCAGAACCTGAAAGAGACATATCTGTGGAAGTATCCATATTATTAACTGTTTACTAATGCTATTGGAACTTGCATTCTCATCAATTTCTGAACTCATGCAATGAATTATTCACTATTAACTGTTTACTATTGCTATCTATTGTTTTTAAAGGTGTGTTTACACCCAGTGATGACCTAGCAAAAGAAATTCTTGATGCTTCTGAAGTGAGTGGGGAGAAACTATGGAGGATGCCATTAGAAGAAAGTTATTGGGAGTCAATGAAATCAGGAGTAGCTGATATGGTGAACACTGGTGGTAGACAAGGTGGTGCTATTACTGCTGCTCTTTTCTTAAAGCAGGTATATGCATAATGTATAATTTGATTGCTTTGACTTTTCTCCTTAACCTAATGGTCCACTGCTACCACGGAGTATAAAATAGTATCTGAATGCTATACCCCCTTTTCAAACTCCATGTTTCTACAAATGATTGTGTTCCGCTACTACTTATTGGTAGGAGTGTTGCACATGAAGTGGGTTGGGTGATGTATGAACTGTCTTGATTTGGAGGGAAAATTTATTGTAGAAACTATTTATAAAGGAAACTACTGGGAGGAAAAACAGATGCTTTGTTAAATAACACTGATAATGTGTGCCTTCTTAGTTTCCTGGCTTTTATCTGTAGTCCTCTTGAATATTTATGTTGTGGTTTTCTGAAACAATTGTGCTTTCGCAGTTTGTTGATGAAAAGGTCCAATGGATGCATATTGACTTGGCTGGTCCAGTGTGGAATGATAAGCAGCGCTCTGCAACAGGATTTGGTGTTGCTACTTTAGTAGAATGGGTTTTGAGAAACGCATCTTAAATGCAAACTGAGATCTTGAAATCATGACATCTTGTTAAATTGTGGTGTTTCTGGTTTGGTGAGGTCAGTTATATTTCTGAAGGGATATAAAAGATGGTGCCAGGAGGCATAGTTTTTAGGCGGATTTCTCTGTATTTAAACTTTTTCAACGATTAACTAATGGTTAAATTAGCCTCTCAGTCTGTTTTGTTATTATTTTTAGCTTTGATGATTCTAATTCTATATAGTGTCTAGTGTAAAATGTTTGCGTTATTCTCGTGATTCTGGTATATTTGGAAGCATAGCAGGGCAAATTGTCGGAGTCTTGGCTCTTGACCAATGACCTAATGGAAGAAAATTCCTGCTTGGAATATTTGATGTTAGGATTCCAGATCTACATTTGGCTCATTCTGGTCTTGAATTTCAACCATGTTTGGTCTATATGAGCTGAATCCGTAGGTTAACAAAGCGAGTTATAATGCCCACTGCCCACTGATACGGATTTTAGTGATGCGCTGTTTGCAATGCTATCAGTGTGCTCCACCGTGAGTTTGGCACGGCGGTGATAATTGTGAGAGTGTCGCATGGCAACACTAAAGTGCGAAACAGAGTCCAAGAGCCTGTGTAATTTTTATTTCCACAAACAGATTTTTACTTTGTAGGGTCAAAAAAAGTTGTTTGATATGGATTGTGCTGTGAAAATGACTCTCAACAATAAATACATTTTATACTTTAACAACAAAACTAAAGAGTAGTTTACGGATTTCTCAAAAATAATTTTTTGGTTTTATTAAAATTTACGGTGATTATTTTATATTTAGGAAGATTCATCAAAGGTATTTTTATAAATAAATTCTATTTGATTTAGCAATCTTATAAGGTTGATTACTTTTAGGGAATTGTTTTTCTTATATAACATAAGATATTTTTTTTATAAGAGGAGAGAGAATAAAGAAAAGAGAAAAAATACTAATGGATCTCATCTCTCTATATGTGTGTAGAAAAAATATTTTATCTCATATTAAATGAGAAAACAATTCCCCTTACTTTTATAAGTAATTCAATTTCTTTTTAACTTTAGACTTAATTATAATCAAATATGTGTTCTAATTTTTTATTTTTAAAATTAATTTTCAGAATTCATATTACATAATAGTTTTGAAGAATAAAAAAAAATCAATTCCAAACATGTCCAAGTTTGATACAGTGTTATTAGACCCGACTCGAACTGGCCGAGTCGATCTAGAACTTGGCGAACCGGTCATTAGACCTGTTTGAGTCAAGTATCGGACCAGTCATGTATCGGACCCGGTCAAAATTGAGGACCCGGTTGGATCATGAAAATCGAGGATTATGCATTTTTATAAAAAACACAAAAAAACCCCTAAACCAAAAACCAAAGTTGTCTCGAATTCCTTTCAAAATCTTTTGTAATTTTGTTTGCTAGTAGTATACTCTCTTACAACATCAAATTTCAGCTTTCAGGATTGAAGCAATTTGCAAAACAGTAAATCGAAGATAAAGTATTAATTTCTTATAAATCCATTTTTATGGGAAGAGTTGTTGGTAAATGCCTTATAATTATTAAACATAATTAGTTGAGGATACTTAGTAGAGGAATTATATATGTTTACCTGATATTTTGAATTTTTTTTTTCTTTATTTATTTCTTTTATAGTATATTATATGTGGTTACCATATATGACTTTTTTTATCCCTACAAATACTATATATGCTTGCAGTTCAGTATAACAATTTTTTTACATATATTTGAATGTTTTATGTATAAAATATATGTTTTTATGTAGGTCATGTGATTTGACTGGTAATTGCTTGAATGTAAATCTATTAGAGGCGGAATACAGCCAAACATTGAAAAATAAAAATGAACGACATTAAAGGTGTGTTTGGTATAGGTTTTCATTTGAGTTTGATGGGGACACGAGGCATATTTCCAAAACTCATACTGTTAATTATAACCAATATATATATATATATATATATATATATATATATATATATATATATATATATATATATATATATATATATGGTCAGGATCATTTTACACCAGTGTAAGTTACACTCTCAATCTTGTTTGTTAACCTCACTTATATCAAGATTGAGTGTAAGACTTCTAACTCTTATAAAATTGACCAAACAAAGTATCCATGAACAAAGCATCTAAAACTCGAAAGCAACAACAAAATATATATTTAGTCCATCACACGTGAAAACATGCTTTAATTCATGACTCCAAGACAATTAGCAAAATCAATGCATACTCTGATTGAGCAAATAAAAGGTGACAAACCATGATACTAGCATTTGCGAAGCATCTTCTCCAACACTTTGAGACAAACTTCGCCATCATCAACTACTAGAACACGCATTCTCACTAGAAAATAGTTTTCTGGGCATTTTTAATCCTATATAACCCATGCTGTTAATTTTTAATCCTATCAAGTATGGCTGACTTAGGACGACCATATCTCCTTTAATCCTATTTTTAGTTTGTTGTCAAGATTGTCATAGCTCAAAGTAGGGAACGGGAACGTCACCTGAGAATGTTATCTGTCCAAGGAACGATATGTCCCATTTTGCTACTATAACACCCCGTATATATCCGGTTTGTTAACATGTCATCGTATTAAGCCACGCTTAATTAAAATACGGAATAACTTTTTCTTTCATTCAATTATGATGTCATTATACTTAGCCAAGTTGATTACTTAACCATTTTCATAAAAACATTACCTGTATGTAATTGCAAATAGACAACTAACTGAAATACCTTAATATATTAATAAGGGTGAATATCTAATTCACGGAACTATAACACGTAGACCGGACAATATCCTGATACAATTATACAACTCAAATCTAAAAGCATAAAGTCAAGCCACGTGGCATGGACAATCCCCATGCTCACCAAATAAGGCAACAAAGCCCAACAGCAGTCTCAACACAAATAACCATAAAATAAAGCTAAAAGCATAATAGCAGCATCAAAATATAACAACAATATCAGCATACACCAGTCAACTAAGCTCCGGCCTCCTGCCGCCTGAGGTATCAACCCTAGCATTACCTGAACCTGAAATGGTGCCCCAAACGTGGGGTGAGATCTCTAAAAAGAAATCTCAGTAAGACAAGGGGTCCTCAAGGATCTTCCACCCCAAGCTCACTTACATGTGCAATATAAGTTCTAAAACAGTTACACAATATAAGTTCCAAAATAGTGCAATGCAGCAGATAATCATGTCATGTGTGTTATAACTATTCTACCGATCAGAGAAATGCAAGAACACGTCTATTACCCACACAGTACCAGCCCTTGCTGTACCCGCCTACAGGACCACCCCTTGGCCTCCTGTCTAGACGTAACACCACATACATATTATAAGACATTGCACTTAATAACCCCATAGCATTTCAATAAATAATACATGAAAATCACATCATGCATATAAACCATCCCCTATGGGACATGGTGGAACCAACAATGGCAAAGCCGAGGACACGAAAGCTTACCTTGCAAGCTAACTATCTAATGACAAGAGTCCACACAGCTCAAGGTCCACACACAGCAGAATCACAATCTGTTTTGGACCAACAACAATATCAATATCCATACTCTACAAGCATATTCATAAAGACAACGCCTTTCTCTTACGTTTCATATCTTTAGGATTCTCACAAAGCCTCAAGTCCTTAAACCCTTAGGTTCTGACTTACATTAATCATTACAGAAGTTCAACTCCATCTATATAGGGTCCACAAACCCAGAACACCATTATGTGTGAACAATACCTTCATTGTTCTCAAAAACCCAGAATATCCGGATATTTGTCAGGGCAATATCCGGATATCAATATCCAGATTCATATCCGGATATGCATATCCGGATATCCATATTCGGATATCAGAGGAGCCCATATCCGGATATTAATATCTGAATATCCATATCGAATATCTCGCGACAGAATGCAGTTCTGCATTTCGCGAGATATCCTTCCCAAAGGTGGTTCATTTACCAATTATAGAGGCTTAAGCATGCATTTCTAGTGTGTTTAACATTACCCAACCTTAGGTTATGATCTTAAGTTCATTACATGCATCAAGGATCCATTTTTAACTAAGAAAACTCAAGTATAAGGATGGTGATCATACCACAAGCTCAAAACAGAGCAAGAAGGTGCTCTTGGAGCTCTCCCTTCAGCTCCAAAGGTGCTGACACCAAAGTGCACGAAAATGGTATCAAGGTTGGCCTTTTCTCCACAAAGGTGACCACTTGAAGCTTCCACAACTAAGGAAAATGGCTTCTCAACACTCAACCAACAAGTCAGCCTCACAACACTACACACAGCAGCTGGACATCCAGAAAATGGCTACCTCTCACCCTCACAATGTTGCTCACAAGTGTTTACAAGGAGAAAGTGTGAAGAATCAAACAAAAGATGACAACTTGGCTCACAAGAAGTGGAGGAAGACACTGGAACAATGTTTTCTGGTCAGCCACCAAGGAGTCTCACGTAGCATGGCTAGGGTTCTGTGCATAATTTGTATATATAGGCTACTTAGTCTTAATCGCACAGTATTAGCGTTAATTGCTACGCTTAGCATTCTGATCCCAAACTTTGGAACATGAACCTACTCATTTTTCTAAGATTTATCATATTTTTATTTTATTTTTCGCAGCACCTTTCCAGTACGCGCTTTTCCATAGCCAGTATCAGTTCTGGCACCAGTTCTCATTATTTTGACCTGAAACTTTTTTTATTAGTCCTATATAATATGCTAGGAATATTAATGCACTTATTATAAATTTTCGGGATACTTCGTCGGTACGCATTTATACCGAGTAGCGGAACTAGTATATGCACTTTTCGTCAGAAAAGCGACTTTCATCATTATTTCTCACTTACTATAATTATTAAAGCCTCATAATAATTATTAGAGTCAATTATGGAATTATTTACTAACTCTCATATTTAATTAATTAATTTCCTTAATTAACGGTGTAGGTTCTTACAGCTACCGCCACTGTCCGTCGTGAAATGCCTCAAGTGTCTAGTTTATGGTCTAGGATTGAAGAAGCTATGCCCCGTTTCGCTATTTGTAACACCCCGTGTATACCCGGTTTGTTAACACGTCTTCGTATTAAGCCACACTTAATTAATATGCGGAAAAACTTTTTTTTAATTCAATTATGACGTCATTATAATTACCAAGTTGAATTACTTATTTCATTTTCAAAACATCGCCTATATATGAATGCAAATGGACATCTAACTGAAATACCTCATATTTATATATAATGAGTTCCTACATTATTACAACTTGGACATAAAATTCAAGTCAAACGTGGCATGGACAACCCCATACTCACACAAACAGGGCAACATTGCCAATAGAGAGTCTCAACATAAATATCATATAAATGAAACTAAAGACAGAATAGCAGTAAATAAAATCCAGCATGTGCATAACAGTCACTCTCTAAGTCAGCTACGACCTTCTGCCGCTTGAGGTGTCAACCCCAGCATTACCTGAACCTAAAATGATGCCCCAAACATGGGGTGAGATCTCTAACAAGAAATCTCAGTAAGACAAGGGGTCCTCAAGGAACTTCCACCCCAAGCTCACATACATATGTAATATAAGTTCTAAAAACAGTTTACAATATAAGTTATGAAAATAGTACAATGCAACAGATAATCATGCATGTGTGTCAATACTATTCTACTGGCCAGAGAAATGCAGGAAATACGTCTATATCCTACAGATAGTGCAAGACGCTACTTGCACCCATTCACAGCCTCACTATATTGTATGATGCCACATACTCAGACTTGCCGTCTAAGTGGAACAACACAAACATATTAAAAGTCATTGCACATATCAACTTAAAACACTTCAAGTATAAAAAGCATGAAAACACAGCATGCACATAAACCATTCCCCCATAGGGTATGGTGGAACCACACTGTTATGGGCTGGACTCAGGCCCACGCTGCACCTCGGCCCAAAGCCCACGCTGCACCTCGGCCCAGCCAAGCAAACCCTAGAGCCGGGCTATATAAGGCAGGTAAGCGGAGCAGTAAGGGACACATTTTCTAATCCTAATCACTATAGATCACACACACACCTTGAAGGCAGACGCCTAGGTCAGTGTCAGTGATCCACGTTCCTCCCAGATACCTAATCTATAGGTATCTAGAGAGAAACATCCGAATCCGAGATTAATCATCCAACCTACGTTGGACACATCTGCCAACAGCAGAACATTGGCGCCGTCTGTGGGGACCGAACCCTAAGATTACCAAAAGGAGCGATGGTGAGAACCACAAGGAATGACTTCCGTCAGCCTTTGACGTCCAATCAGGAGGAGGATCGGGAAGCAGCAGATCGTAATCAGCCCCAACCACCGATCCCAGATCCAGATGCCGTGCACATCAACGAAGTGCACTCTGACTCAGCATCCACTCCAGCCTGCAACCCTGATGCACCTTATATGCAGGGGTTGCAGCCCATCGATGAACTTGGCCGATGTAACAGCCCGTGTTAACCCGGTCTGTTAACACACTATCGTATTAAGCCATGCTTAATAAAAATGCGGAATAACTTTTTCTTTAATTCAATTATGACGTCATTAACTTAACCAACTTGATTACTTAATCATTTTCATAAAAATACTGCCTGTATGTAAATTGCAAGACAACTAACTGAATACCTCGTACATAAATATAAATGAGTATCTAAAGCCACAGGTCTACACAAGTAGCCTGGGTCAAAACCCTGATACTTTAATTACAACATCAACATAAAAAGACGATAACAATCATGTGGCATGGACAAACCCCATGCTCACCAAATAAGGCAACAATGCCCACAAATAGTCTCAACATAAACTTAACATAATTTAAGCAGAAAACATAAACAACAGTAGAAATAGCATAACAGCAGTCAGCATATCATCAATCAGCTCAACTCTGGCCTCCTGCCACCTGAGCCCTCAACATTACCTGATCCTGAAATAAGCGTCCCCAAACGTGGGGTGAGATCTCTAACAAGAAATCTCAGTAAGACAAGGGGTCCTCAAGGAGTCTCCACCCCAAGCTCACTTACATGTGTAATATAAGTTCTAAAAACAGTATTACAGTATAAGTTCTAAAATCATGCGATGCAACAATTAATCATGTCATGTGTGCTTTCAAATCTACTGGCCAGAGAAATGTAGGAATACGTCTATGCCTACATGAGTACCAGGACGCTACCTGTACCTCACCACAGCCTCACCATCTTGTATGTACTACATACTCAGGCTTACCGTATAGGTGGACACCACATGCATATCATAATAGCTCATTACATATAAACAGCTCAACAGCATTTCAAAATAATCAAAGCATGTAACACAGCATGCATAAACCCATCCCCATGGGACATGGTGGAACATCAAAATGGCTAAACCGAGGACACGAAAGCTTACCTTGCAAGCTAGCTATCCAAACCAAGAGTCCGCACAAACTCAAAGTCCAAACACAGCAGAATCACAATCTGTTTTAGACCAATAATTATATCAATATTAATATTCTAATATTTACAATGTTAAACTAGACATCTTGAGGTTTCCAACGATATACTTTATGCCTCAATCGGAGTTGTATAACTCCGGTTATGATTTTCGCAAAGTGACTGCTGCCAACTGAATTTCCAGCACCCAAGACGCGACTTTAAACTAAAACTGAGATCAAACCACTTATCCAATGGCTACGAAATTTTACAGGGTTATAGCCCTATGTGTTAGCTACACATAGGTCCAAACGGCACTCGATTTGGAGCTCTGTAGCTCAAGATATCGAATTTTTACCGAAACAGGTTCGTTGCTGTCCCCATATCCGGATATGGATATCCGGATATCATATCCGGATACTGATATCCGGATATCTGCCCGACAATATCCGGATATCTCACGACAGAATGCATTTTCTGCATTTCGTGAATATCCAATCCATAGGTTCAACTTTTTAACCGATTAAAGGCACTTAAACATGCATTTCTAGGTGTGTTTAACCTACCCCACCCTTAAGTTATTAACTTAGCTCAATACATGCATCAAGGTTCCATTTTTAAGCATTTAAACCCATGATCATAGTTGGTATAACTTACCAAAGCTCAAAAACAGAATAGGCAGTGCTCTTGGAGCTCACCAAGGTTCCTCAAACTCAGCCTAAGTAGGAGCACGAAAATGGCACTTCAAGGTGGGTTCTTGCACCACAAGAAGGCACTTTGAAGCTCACAATGACTACCACAAAGTAGCCATTACTAAAACTTCAAACTCATGCTCACTAACTACCTCTCAACTCAGAATGATGGCCACAATGCAGCCCCAAGGTTTACTCTCACCTTCACAAATGTCTAAACAAGCATGAAAGGTGATCACTTGGCTAAGGAAAGAAGAAGGAAGAAGAAGAAGAAGAAGAGGAAGAAGAAGAAGGAGAGTGGCAGCTGCAGCCACAAGCCACGTTCTGAATAGTAAACCTAGGATTTTGTGCCCATAATGGGTCTATTTATAGGCCCAAGCACTAACCGCGCAGTATTAGCCTTAATAGCAAAGTAAAAGATCTTGATCTCAAACTTCAGATTCTAGACCTACGCATTTTTCTAAGATTTTTCATATTTTTATTTTATTTTTCGGAGCACCTTTCCGGTACGCGCTTTTCCATAGCCAGTATCAGTTCTGGCATCAGATTACGTCATTTTGACTTGAAACTTGTTTTACAAGTCCTACATAATATTCTAGTAATTATCATGCATTCGTTATAATTTTCCGGGATACTTTTCCGGTACGCATTTATACCGAGTAGCAGAACCGGTATCTGCGTTTTTCTTCCGAAAAGCGACTTTCAGCATTTTTATTCGCTAAGTATAATTATCTAAGCCTCATAATAATTATTAGGGTCAATTATGGAATTATTTCCTAATTATCATAATTAACTTACTAATTACCTTAATTAACGGTGCGGGTCCTTACATTCACCCCACCTTTTTAAGGATTTTGTCCTCAAAATCAGAAACATACCTGTCTCGAAAGTCGGGATACTGTCGGAGAAGCTCATCCTCTCGCTCCCATGTGCACTCCTCGGGACTACGCCCAGTCCACTGCACCTTGACCATCGGAATGATCTTGCTCCTAAGCTGTTTCTCGCCTCGATCGAGAATCTTGAGTGGTCCGACGGGAGTCTTTAGGTTCTCCCGAACCTCCACATCATCCGGCTGCACCACGTGCGAAGGGTCTGCTATGTACTTTCGAAGCTGAGACACGTGAAACACGTCGTGGATGTTGGCTAGGTTCGGAGGTAAGGCGAGTCGATAGGCAACTGGTCCTACTCTACCAAGGATCTGGCAGGGCCCAATGAATCGCGGGCTCAACTTCCTCACGCCGAGTGCCCGTCCAACACCGGTGACAGGTGAAAGTTTCACAAACACGTGCTCACCCTCACTGAACTCCAGTGGTCGATGCTTGACATCGTAGTAGCTCTTCTGGCGATTCTGCGCCTGCTTCAACTTTTCCCTGATCATTTGGATCTGTAGGGTAGTATCTTGGACAAAGTCCAAGCCGAAAAGCTCTTTATCTCCAACCTCAGACCAGCAAGTAGGAGTCCGACACCTCCTACCATACAGCGCCTCGTAGGGTGCCATGCCCAGACTAGCATGAAAGCTGTTGTTGTATGAAAATTCAACCAACGGAAGGTACCTATCCCATGCAGAACCCTGCTCCAACGTGCAAGCTCTCAACATGTCCTCCAATGTCTGGATGGTCCGCTCAGTCTGTCCGTCAGTCTGAGGGTGATAGGCGGTACTCAATCTCAACTGCGTACCAAAAGCCTCCTGCAGCGCCTCCCAGAACCGAGATGTGAACTTCGGGTCCCTATCACTGATGATACTCTCGGGCACCCCGTGAAGCCTCACAATCTCACGGACATATAGTTTGGCCAACTGCTCTGTAGTGAAGCTCACCTTCACTGGAAGAAAATGGGCAGACTTGGTCAATCTGTCCACAATGACCCAGATAGAGTCACAACCAGCCTGAGTCTTAGGCAATCCCACCACGAAGTCCATGGAAATACTTTCCCACTTCCACTGTGGAATCTCCAGAGGTTGAAGTTTACCAGACGGTTTCTGGTGCTCGATCTTTACTTTCTGACAAATAAGGCACTTGGACACGTAGACCGCTATGTCCTTCTTCATGCCCGGCCACCAAAAATTCCTCTTTAGGTCCTGGTACATTTTTGTGGCACCAGGGTGGATAGTGAACCGACCCTTATGAGCCTCTGCCATAACCTCCTCAGTCAATGGCCCTCGAGGAATAACAATCCTCTTTTGGAACAGCAGCAAACCATCATCGTTCCAAGACACACCGTCCTGGTTTTTCACATAATCCAGACACTCTCTCTGCACTTGCGCCTCTTTGATCTTTTCCATCAGCTCATTAATCACTTCTGCTGTCTCCATTTCGAGCAGTGCGCCCCCAAACAAGGAGTTCACTCTCAAGTCTCTGAACTTCTCGATCATCTCGTAGTCGTTCATCATTAAGCTGGATAAGCTCACGGATTTCCGACTCAAAGCATCAGCTACCACATTGGCCTTGCCAGGATGGTACCTCAACTCGAAGGCGTAGTCCTTCAAGAACTCCATCCATCTACGCTGTCTCATGTTTAACTCCTTCTGGTCAAACAGGTACTTTAGGCTCTTGTGATCACTGAATACAGCGAACTTCATGCCAAACAGGTAATGCCTCCAAATCTTGAAAGCAAAAACAATGGCTGCCAACTCCAAGTCGTGAGTCGGGTAGTTCTCCTCATGAGGTTTCAACTGTCTTGAAGCGTAAGCAACCGCTTTACCTTTCTGCATCAGCACACAGCCAAGTCCTTTACCAGAGGCATCGCAGTATAACTCGAATTGCTCCGTAGGATCAGGAAGAACTAACACTGGAGCAGTAGTCAGTCTCTCCTTCAACTCCTAGAAACATTCCTCACACTCATGTGTCCACACGAATGGAGTTTCCTTTCGGGTAAGGCGAGTCATCGGTAGCACCATCTTGGAGAATCCCTCGATGAACCTCCGATAGTAGCCTGCCAAACCCAAGAAGCTTCTTACTTCTGTAACCGTCTTGGGCCTCTCCCAGTCCATCACGGCCTCAATCTTGTTAGGATCAACTGCAACTCCATTAGCAGAAATCACATGACCCAGAAATTTCACCGCCTTGAGCCAAAACTCGCATTTCGACGGCTTCGCATAGAGCTTCTTCTCTTTTAGCACTTGCAACACAATCTTCAAGTGCTCGGTATGCTCCTCCTCCGTCTTGGAGTAGATCAAGATGTCGTCAATGAAGACGATCACCAACTGATCCAGGTACGGCTGGAAGATTCTGTTCATGTAGTCCATGAACACTGCGGGTGCATTGGTGAGTCCAAACGGGATCACCAAGTACTCGTAGTGCCCGTACCTCGAGCGAAATGCTGTCTTTGGGACATCCTCCGGCTTTACCCGTATCTGATGATAACCGGACCGGAGATCAATCTTGGAATACACACAAGCACCCCTGAGCTGATCCAGCAAATCATCAATGCGTGGAAGAGGATACTTGTTCTTGATTGTCACCTTGTTCAACTGTCTGTAGTCGGTGCACAACCGCATGGTCCCATCTTTCTTTTTCACAAATATGACCGGTGCTCCCCAGGGAGACACACTCGGCCGAATAAAGGCTTTCGCTGAAAGCTCCTCGATATGCTTCTTCAGCTCCGCCAACTCTGGTGGCGACATCCGGTATGGAGCCAACGATATAGGCCCCACACCAGGCAATAGGTCGATGGAGAACTCTATCTCCCTCTGTGGAGGAAACTCAGGAATCTCCTCAGGAAACACCTCGAGGAATTCCCTCACCACAGGAATGCCAGTGAGATCCTCCTGTGTCCCACTCACCAAACCTCCCAACATGACATAGCCAAATGCCCCTGCTCTCAAGGCCCTCCTCGCCTGCAGGACTGAAATGAACGGTGAGGAACTGGCTGTGGACCCACCCGGAGACATCACCACTTTCTTGGCACAGCAATCAATCATTGCACAGTTTCTGGACAACCAATCCATGCCCAAAATAATCTGAAGGTTGGCCATCGGTAATCCTATCAGATCTACCAAGAAGTCACGGCCATCCCACTGAAACGCTACATCGCGATGAACAGTGGAGGTCAAACATTTTTCTCCGGTGGCGGTGGTAACCCGCATCGGTGGAGAAAGCACATCACTGGGCAACTCAAGCCCCACAGCAATAGGGGTAGCAACAAAAGAGTGCGTTGCCCCGGAATCAAATAACACATCAACAGTTGATCCACCAATGGTAACAGTACCTCTGACCAGGTTCGGAGCTCTGTCCGACTGCTGACGGTCCAACGTATACACACGCCCCGTAGTAAGTGGCACTGCTGGTGCCCCAGTAGGAACCATCTGCAAAGGCATAGCCTGCACTGCAGCAACTCTCGCCGTCGGGCAATCTCTGGAACAGTGGCCCTCCTTGCCACACTGGAAGCATATCAACTGTCCGGTAGAGCACGGCCCAAAATGTGACTTCCCGCATCCCGAACATCTGGGAGCAGGAGGTCTAGCTGTGTTCCCCGGAGCGGCAGTCTTTCTGAACTGGTTTGGCGCTTGCTTAGCCGCCATCTGCTTGCCCTTGCCCTTGTTCGCAAAATTTTTACTCTTCCAGGGAGTGGAACCGCCGGTACTCTATGGTACCTCCATCTTGGCCTTCTTGGCCTTACTCGTGCTGTAGAAGTCCTCAATATCACGACACTGCTGGACCAGTGTCCCAAAATCTCTGGATGCAGACCCAGCTAAGTAACCAGCAATATCCTCATTAAGTCCCCTGCGGAACTTAGCAGCCAAGAATGTAGGAGTAGGCCTCGCCATCCTGAAGTGTGAAAACTTCACCAGCTCATTAAACTTGGCCAGGTACTCGTCGACAGACAACGAGCCCTGAACCAACCGGTCAAACTCCCCCTGCTTCCTCTCCTGTGAGTCATAAGGGAAGTACTGACCCAAGAAGCTCTCCTCGAAGAATGGCCACGTCATCACATGACCCTGCATCTCGTAGACCTGAGATAGGTTGGTCCACCACTCATGGGCCTCGCCCTCCAGCATGTATGTGGCGAACAACAGCTTCTGCGGATCGGTGCACTGCATGATCCGGAAAATCTTGTCCAGCGCCTGAAGCCATCTGGCAGCAGCAATGGGATCATACGATCCGTCGAATGAAGGTGGCTTATGCTTGCGGAAAGCATTCAGCCGGCGATCGATCTCGTCACGATCCTCAGCAAGGACGGGGATAGTCTGCATAGCCCCCGTCAAGTGACTACCCTCACCCATCTGGCTCTGGGTGTCCTCCTGTTGACTAGGCGGAGGTGGAGGCGGTGGCGGCGGTGGAGGTGGTGGAGGACCCTGGCCCGCAGCAGGACCAGCCCTCAACTCCTCCAACATGACCCTCATCATAGTCATGTCGGCCATCCGGTTCTCCTCCAGAACCTCTGCCGTGGTTTGCCGGTTCGCATCTCTAATTGCGTCCAGCATTGCCCGGTTTGCCAGCCTCGTGGCTTCCTGGTCGGCTAGTCGGGCCGCCTGCATCTCAGCTAATGCAGCCAGGACAGGATCCGATTGATCCTCGCTTGTACTCGTGTTCCTCCTCGGTGGTACCATGACTCTGCACAAGTTACACAAAGAATGAGTTGATCAGGCCCACGCCATGTGGTCACATATGCATTATCATAACACACACCAGTCAGAGAGAACGCAAAGTAGACACGCAACGACTCATCCTAAGTTATTGCAATACATACAGGCTTTTCCCTAGAAAGTGCTCTGATACCATAAAATGTAACAGCCCGTGTTAACCCGGTCTGTTAACACACTATCGTATTAAGCCATGCTTAATAAAAATGCGGAATAACTTTTTCTTTAATTCAATTATGACGTCATTAACTTAACCAACTTGATTACTTAATCATTTTCATAAAAATACTGCCTGTATGTAAATTGCAAGACAACTAACTGAATACCTCGTACATAAATATAAATGAGTATCTAAAGCCACAGGTCTACACAAGTAGCCTGGGTCAAAACCCTGATACTTTAATTACAACATCAACATAAAAAGACGATAACAATCATGTGGCATGGACAAACCCCATGCTCACCAAATAAGGCAACAATGCCCACAAATAGTCTCAACATAAACTTAACATAATTTAAGCAGAAAACATAAACAACAGTAGAAATAGCATAACAGCAGTCAGCATATCATCAATCAGCTCAACTCTGGCCTCCTGCCACCTGAGCCCTCAACATTACCTGATCCTGAAATAAGCGTCCCCAAACGTGGGGTGAGATCTCTAACAAGAAATCTCAGTAAGACAAGGGGTCCTCAAGGAGTCTCCACCCCAAGCTCACTTACATGTGTAATATAAGTTCTAAAAACAGTATTACAGTATAAGTTCTAAAATCATGCGATGCAACAATTAATCATGTCATGTGTGCTTTCAAATCTACTGGCCAGAGAAATGTAGGAATACGTCTATGCCTACATGAGTACCAGGACGCTACCTGTACCTCACCACAGCCTCACCATCTTGTATGTACTACATACTCAGGCTTACCGTATAGGTGGACACCACATGCATATCATAATAGCTCATTACATATAAACAGCTCAACAGCATTTCAAAATAATCAAAGCATGTAACACAGCATGCATAAACCCATCCCCATGGGACATGGTGGAACATCAAAATGGCTAAACCGAGGACACGAAAGCTTACCTTGCAAGCTAGCTATCCAAACCAAGAGTCCGCACAAACTCAAAGTCCAAACACAGCAGAATCACAATCTGTTTTAGACCAATAATTATATCAATATTAATATTCTAATATTTACAATGTTAAACTAGACATCTTGAGGTTTCCAACGATATACTTTATGCCTCAATCGGAGTTGTATAACTCCGGTTATGATTTTCGCAAAGTGACTGCTGCCAACTGAATTTCCAGCACCCAAGACGCGACTTTAAACTAAAACTGAGATCAAACCACTTATCCAATGGCTACGAAATTTTACAGGGTTATAGCCCTATGTGTTAGCTACACATAGGTCCAAACGGCACTCGATTTGGAGCTCTGTAGCTCAAGATATCGAATTTTTACCGAAACAGGTTCGTTGCTGTCCCCATATCCGGATATGGATATGGATATCCGGATATCCGGATATCCGGATACTGATATCCGGATATCTGCCCGACAATATCCGGATATCTCACGACAGAATGCATTTTCTGCATTTCGTGAATATCCAATCCATAGGTTCAACTTTTTAACCGATTAAAGGCACTTAAACATGCATTTCTAGGTGTGTTTAACCTACCCCACCCTTAAGTTATTAACTTAGCTCAATACATGCATCAAGGTTCCATTTTTAAGCATTTAAACCCATGATCATAGTTGGTATAACTTACCAAAGCTCAAAAACAGAATAGGCAGTGCTCTTGGAGCTCACCAAGGTTCCTCAAACTCAGCCTAAGTAGGAGCACGAAAATGGCACTTCAAGGTGGGTTCTTGCACCACAAGAAGGCACTTTGAAGCTCACAATGACTACCACAAAGTAGCCATTACTAAAACTTCAAACTCATGCTCACTAACTACCTCTCAACTCAGAATGATGGCCACAATGCAGCCCCAAGGTTTACTCTCACCTTCACAAATGTCTAAACAAGCATGAAAGGTGATCACTTGGCTAAGGAAAGAAGAAGGAAGAAGAAGAAGAAGAAGAGGAAGAAGAAGAAGGAGAGTGGCAGCTGCAGCCACAAGCCACGTTCTGAATAGTAAACCTAGGATTTTGTGCCCATAATGGGTCTATTTATAGGCCCAAGCACTAACCGCGCAGTATTAGCCTTAATAGCAAAGTAAAAGATCTTGATCTCAAACTTCAGATTCTAGACCTACGCATTTTTCTAAGATTTTTCATATTTTTATTTTATTTTTCGGAGCACCTTTCCGGTACGCGCTTTTCCATAGCCAGTATCAGTTCTGGCATCAGATTACGTCATTTTGACTTGAAACTTGTTTTACAAGTCCTACATAATATTCTAGTAATTATCATGCATTCGTTATAATTTTCCGGGATACTTTTCCGGTACGCATTTATACCGAGTAGCAGAACCGGTATCTGCGTTTTTCTTCCGAAAAGCGACTTTCAGCATTTTTATTCGCTAAGTATAATTATCTAAGCCTCATAATAATTATTAGGGTCAATTATGGAATTATTTCCTAATTATCATAATTAACTTACTAATTACCTTAATTAACGGTGCGGGTCCTTACAGCCGACAAGGCCCGAATCTGGCCATGGATGCCCTCCTGCGCCGGATTGAGGAGTGGGAACGCCGGAGCGAGCTGCAGAGACAAGCGGATGCGAGGCAGATCCACGAACTAGAGGCTCGGATCCGGCAGATGACTAACCCAGATCCGGTCAGAGCTGTCGATCGCGTAGTTACAGATCTACGCCGTTCAAGCCCTCGCATAGAAGATCGGCAACCGGCGGAGCCTGCCCCTACCGGTATCCCCGTAAACCCAAATTCAGCAATTGGGGCACCGAGATTCGGCTTGCAAGGACCACGGCAAGGGGGGCAAGGAAATCTGGATCGTAACCAGACGCCTCGGATGCCTAGGCATTTGAGTGCACAGGATATGCAAGCAAATGGCGACGCGGCTGCAACACACCGACCCCTACAACGCAGCCCGGACAACGTTGCCGGAATATACAGAAGGAAATACAACAGGGGGTTGTACAATGACAGCCCCTTCTCAAATGAAATAGTGGAGGCTCCCTATCCAGACAATTTAAACCTATCCGAGCTGATCAAATATGATGGCACCCAAGATCCGCAGGTGCATCTGGATGCGTTTGACACGGCTATGTATATCAAAGGCATCGAAGAGCCTCTGATTACTAGGCTCTTTGCAACAACATTAACCGGGGCGGCACAAACATGGTTTTCATCCTTACCGGCGGGGTCCATTCGATCTTTCGAAGAATTCGGTGGACGATTCTTGTTGAACTTTGCCACCAGCAAGAAACAGCCAAAATCAGAGTTTGCCTTAGGCAAAATTAAACAGCAATCCGGAGAAACACGCAAAGGTACCTAGATCGGTTCAAACTTGCTGCCCTCCAAGTGCCTGGATTATCCGAAAATGTTCATTTACATCTGGTGATCGCCGGGCTACATGGAACCTCTAGACTAGCCAAGTCGATCTATAAGGACCCACCCCGGACCTTAGTCGAATTCAACACGCGTTCTAAGAAATACTTAGAACTTGAACAGATGGAACTGGAGAATGTTGACCAGAAACATCATCCGGGTCAATCAGATAAACAGGGGCCCAGAAAGCCAGGAGATTTGCGGGGGAAAAAGCCAGAAGAAAGGTTCCCTACTCGAGGCCGGTATGAGAAATATGCCCCACTGAATGCTCCTCGGTCGCAGATTTGGCGCGAGGTGGCCTCCACAGAAATGAAGACAGTAGAGAAACCCCGACCATTACAGCATCCAGCCGGCCTGGACCAATCACGATACTGTGCATTCCATGACGGCCCAGGACATTCCACAGATGAGTGTTGGGACCTTCGGGATGCCATTGAAAAATATATCCGGGAAGGAAAATTGCGTCAATACCTCATCCGCACTCAGGGATGGAGAAATCGGAAGAGAAGAGGTGGCAAGTTTGTCAATCAGTCTAATGATAAAAAATTTAAAGACGAGAATCGCGGCAACAAGCAGGCTCGCGATGATGAAGAATTCCAGGAACCGGAATTCGAATGCAATGTTATCAGTGGCGCGTTTGGTGGAGGCGGCGACACTATGAATGCCCGGCGAAAGTACCTCAGGGAGGTGCTCTCCATCAGAGAACGTCCTAAGTTCAAAGAAGAAGAGCCCGAACCACCGTTACTATATTTCACAAGGAAGGAATTGGACGACGTGATACCAGGCCACGTAGACGGGTTGGTCATCACTGGGACGTTGGTGAACTGCAGAGTCAAGAAAATCTTCTTGGATAATGGGAGTTGCGCTGACGTCATTCTTTGGCAAGCCTTTAAAAAGATGAACCTTGACGAAGAAGATCTCAGGCCCTGTAACACAGCTTTAATCGCGTTTAATGGACAAGACACCATACCCAAAGGGTACATTGATTTGCGATTGACATTAGGCACCAAGGAGGCATACAGATCTGAAAGGGTGAGGTTCATCGTGGCCGACTTCCCTTCTGAATACAATATGATCCTGGGGAGGCCGACCATCCATGATTGGGATATGTTGATCTCAACCAAGCACCAAAAGCTTAAAATGATCTCCAAACAGGGTACGGTGCTCACTATAGCTGGAGACCAGAAAGAATCTCGGGACTGCTATTTCAGATCTGTTCGAATGGTGACAAGGGATCCTAGTACTTCTACTGGAATCAGTCAGCCCGACAACAACCCCCCTCCACACAGGTCGGTTCACATGGTCGATTTCGATATGCGAGACGAGGAGCAGATGCCGCGACCAGAGCCGGAAGGTGAACTGGAGGCAATAAATATTGGAGAACCAGGACAGGTCACTAAAATTGGCAAAGACTTGGAACCGGACGACAAACGGAGCCTGGTTGAGTGCCTTGGTCGTAACCACGATGTCTTCGCGTGGAGATCATCTGACATCCCCGGGGTTGACCCGAGCTTCTGTTTCCATAAACTTTCTGTATATCCGGGATCAAAGCCAGTAGCCCAGAAGAAGCGAAATCTCAGCTCGGAGCGACGTCAAGTCTTGGAAGATCATGTGAACGAATTGCTAGGAGCAGGGTTCATTCGAGAAATACAATATACGACTTGGTTATCTAATGTGGTTATGGTTAAGAAGCCAAGCGGGAAATGGCGAGTGTGCACGGACTACACAGACCTAAATAAGGTATGTCCCAAGGATGCATACCCAATGCCGAACATTGATCAACTGGTCGACAGCTCGTCTGGGTTCCGGATGCTGTCCTTTATGGACGCGTACTCTGGTTACAACCAAATCCCATTACATCCTAATGATCAGGAGAAAATTGCATTTATCGCAGAGAAAGCAAATTACTGCTATAATGTCATGCCATTCGGGCTGAAAAACTCGGGAGCCACGTATCAGAGGATGATGAATCAGGTTTTCTCGGATCAGCTGGGTAAAAACGTGGAGGTGTACATTGATGACATGATCGTCAAATCAGCCGGCATGGAAACACATATTCAGGACTTGGAACAAACATTTGGTAAATTACGACAGCACCGCATCCGTTTGAATCCAGCAAAGTGTGCTTTTGGAGTTTTTGCAGGAAAATTTCTGGGCTTCATGTTAACACACCAGGGTATAGAAGCCAACCCGGATAAGTGTGGAGCCGTGTTGCAGATGACGGCCCCGAAAAATAAGAAAGAAATACAGCAGTTGACTGGAAGGCTGGCTTCTCTCACCCGCTTCTTACCTCGGTCAGCGGAGACAGCCCTTCCATTCTTTAAACTCCTGCGAAAGGAAGTGCAATACGGGTGGAGTGCAGATTGCGAAGTTGCTTTCCAGGAAATTAAGAGGAGGTTATCTTCTCCTCCCATACTGGCCAAACCCAAAGAACAAGAAACTTTAATCCTCTACTTATCAGTTGGGGAGTTGGCGGTCAGCTCGGTCCTGGTGCGAGAAGACGATGAAGGCCAACAACCGATCTACTTTGTAAGCCGGCTCTTACAGGGAGCCGAACTGCGATACCAGCGGTTGGAAAAGATAGCTTTTGCACTCCTCACTTCAGCCCGCCGACTTCGGGCATACTTCCAGGCCCACAAAATCCTGGTTCGGTCAGATTTCCCAATCCGACAGATATTGCATAAGCCGGACCTAGCAGGCAGGATGATGAGCTGGGCCATAGAATTATCCGCGTTCGACATAACATTTGAGAACCGAAAGGCGATCAAATCACAAGCTTTGGCCGACTTTGTCCGAGAACTAACCTCGGCACCATATATCTCTTCTGATAATCTGGATAAATGGACCATATACGTGGATGGATCCTCCAATTCAAAAGGAAGTGGAGCCGGGGTCATAATAGAAAGTCCGGATGGAGTGGCAGTTGAATATTCCATGAAAATGGATTTCGAGACCTCGAACAATCAGGCGGAATATGAAGCCTTCATAGCCGGCTTGCTTCAGGCTAAAGAGCTTGGAGCTCGGAAGGTCAGAATTTGCAGTGATTCCCAGTTGGTCACTTCACAGGTCGAGGGTAACTACCAGGCAAAGGGACCCCTGTTGGTGAAATATCTGGAACACGTCAAGCAGGTAATGGCACACTTTGAGGAGGTGGAAATCAGCCACATCCCAAGAAACGCAAATAACAGGGCGGACATATTATCCAAGCTCGCCAGTACGAAAGGATGGGGCAATTACAGAACCGTCATAGAGCAGAATATTCCCGAGCCGACCTGCATGATGCACATCTCACAGGTAGATGATTGGCGTAGCAACATAATTGCATACCTTGATAGGGGTGCTTTGCCCGAAGAAAAAGCTGCGGCCAGAAAACTCATCCGGGATGCCGCATCATATACCATACTTGAAGGGCAATTGTATAAAAAGGGGATCTCAACTCCCCTGCTTAAATGTGTCAACTCAGATAGAGCACAGTACGTTCTATCCGAAATACATGAAGGGATTAACGGCCAACACGTCGGTGGGAAAGCCTTGGCTCGGAAGGCACTTCGTGCCGGCTACTTCTGGCCGTCCATGGCAAAAGATGCGAAGGATCACGTACAACGATGTGACGAATGCCAAAGGCATGGTAAAAACCTTTTGGCCCCACCTGAGGAGCTGAATTTTATCACGGCTCCATGGCCATTCTACAAATGGGGAATGGACATTCTGGGTCCGTTTACTGCAGCAGAGGGTCAGCTCAAGTGGTTGATAGTCGCCGTTGATTACTTCACCAAGTGGATTGAGGCTGAGCCAATTGCTTCCATTACCTCGGCCTTTGGGATGGGATAACGGTCGCTTTGGGATCCCGGCTGAAATTGTAACGGACAATGGCACCCAGTTCACTAGCAAAGGGTTCCAAAACCTTCTGACTGGGTTCCATATCCGGCACAGATTTGCCTCGGTGGAACACCCTCAGACTAATGGTCAGGCTGAAGCGGCTAACAAAGATTATAGTTGAAGGCTTACGCCGACGTATGGAGCAATCTGCTAAAGGTAAGTGGGTAGAGGAGCTCTACTACGTGCTTTGGGGGTATAGAACCACGGTTCAAACCTCGGTGGGCGAATCCCCCTTCAAACTAACATATGGATGTGAGGCCATGATCCCAGTGGAACTAGGGGAACCATCTTGGAGAAGAGTTCAAACTCTCGCACAAACAGAAAAGGATAATAATGATA